>JAOTOM010002999.1:87500-128966 GCA_034440615.1 Ashinkailepas kermadecensis | reverse complement strand
CACGCTATAAGCTCCAGAACGAAGTGTGAAAAATCGCCGAAAATTGTGCATGTTTCGCTTTAGTTTATAGTACCTTGATCATCCTAATAAAGAAGGAGACATTCCCTTTTAGCGGACAAAAGCTATTCCCTGGCTTCATGGATGGACAAAGCCCGTCAGGCGAGGCGCGCGACCCAAAAAGATCGGCAGTCTCTCTTTGACCCATTCCATTGTCTAAGCAAGATAATACAACAAAGGGAATTCATAATTTATTGCAAAAAAGGAATATGAGCTGACGAACAGTCGCATCAAGAACGAACACTGCTACGAGAGACTCTACGGAGCTTCGTCGTATGGAGGGAACACCTGCTCGATGTCCGGTGGGGGCCACACACACTCCCATACGTCACCTCGACACGGCTGCTGGGCACCGGGCCACACGAGCAGGTCAGGTCAGCACCTAACCCCGGGGGGGAGGGCGAGGCCGCATTCTGGGGGTTGGTATGTCAGTCAGCACCCGAGCCCGGAAGAGGGCGAGGTCGCACGCTGGTGTCAGTCAGTCAGTCAGTCAGTCAGCACCCGAGCCCGGGGGTTCGTCAGTAAGTTAGGCCGTCCGCACCCCGGGGTACACCAGTCAGTCGGCACCGCACCCCCGGTGGCAGATCAGTTAGTCGACACCGCACCCCGGAGAGTTAGTCACTCTCTCCGAATCGTACCCTGGGGGTTGGTCAGTCAGTTGGCACCGCACCCTGGGAGTCGGTCAGTCAGTTGGCACCGCACCCTGGGAGTCGGTCAGTCGGCCGGCACCGCACAACGGGGGTTGGCCCGTCGGTCGGCACCTGATCCCGGGGGCTGGTCAGTCAGTTAGTCAGTCAGTCAACACTTGACAGGGCCAGGTCAGTCGGGCAATATCCACCCCCACCACACAACGACGATCAGGACGGAACCGGAACAAGACACCGCGCATCTGCGTGTCTGCACACTGTTCAGCATCACTGTCTTATGCAACGTCGTCCGCTCAACTCGCTTCTTCCTCAACACTGGCTACTCGACACTGTCTTCTTCAGCGGGACGCCAAACACGAACTCCAACACAGTACAGATTAAGCCCTGGCACGCGGACAGCCCGCTGCCGCCAGTCCCAGTCTCGGTCCACACCCGTCCCAGGCACGGCCACACCAGCGCAGTCGAACAACCAACACTGCATCGACGACCGACCACCAATCGGTGAACAGCCGACCGAGACCTGGCACCTGGACAACCACAACCGACCGACGGCAGCCGACCGGCGGCCGGCGGCCGGCGAACCAACACAACCGGCCGACGTCCACTACCGACTGAGCGGCACGGGCGTGATGCTGCACTCGCCGCTCAGCCGCACGCCGGCGCACAGCTTCTCGACGCTGGCCCTGCCGCGCTGGTCAGGCGAGCGGCGCGAGCCGGCCGCCACCGGCTCGATGCTCACCGACGTGCCCAGCGCATTCAGCATCGGGCTGAGCAGCGTGAGCGCGTCGCTGGCCGGCCGCGCGCCGCCGCCGCCGCCGCCCGGGCTGGCCGCCGCCGACGCCGATGCCGCAGCCGGCGTCGGTGTCGGCGTCGAGGCAGCGGTGGTGGGTGTCAGCGCCGACGCCGCCGCTGCGGTCGCGGCGGCGGCCGCCTGCCGGCGCGCCATGTGCTTGGCGCGTCGTCGGCGGACGTACCGGTCGGTGGTCTTCCACATGTAGTAGTACTCGCTGATCTGGCTGGTCGTCTTCCAGGGCAGCTGCAAAGGCGGTCATCGCGGTCAGTGCGTTGCCGATGCGGTGCGGTGGCGGTGGCGGTAACACCGCGTGCGGGGACACTGGACGTCGCAGTCCCGTTATCGGGCACCTCACGTGATTCAGACAGGTAGCCGCATTATTCGCATTACTGCGTAGAAGATATAGGACCAAACACACATGCATTTTTACAGTCACGCAGACGATTTGCATTCTAGTTGCATGCACATATTGCATGCACAAAGTGTTTCACCAGCCTTGAGACCGATGGAATCTGCTGAGGGTAGACTCGCTAAGTCTGCACGCAACCAATCGGCGTGAGAGGTTGGCGACGCTGAGTAGCCTAGCAGTTGAATGAGTCATCAAGGAATCCAACGTTCTTCTCGTCAGTCTTGATTAGCAATCATCAAAAACTGTCAGGACACTTGAACTGTGGAGAGTGGTCACCCAACCAGAAAAAAACAGGATTTCAGTGATGGATTTCAGAAACTAAACGCAAGATCTCAAGTATTTTCCAGGGTATATAGTATGACCCCGAGAAAGAATCCTGATCACATCACTTACTGTACCTTGCACGATCGCAACGCCTCACATATTTGGTAGCAATTGCGGTCGTTTATGGGTTGACCACATAGGGCAATCAGCATACGTCAGAACAGCACTTTTGTTTGGGTCGTCATATTGAATACGTAGGACCATTGAAGACACAGACCACGTCGGTGTGCATAGGTGTCACCACGGCGAGGAATACCGAGCTAAGTTGTTGTCCCTCAAAATATTGTAACTAAACTCCGGAGACTGTTCGGGCGTTTCGAGCACACATTGATAGAAAGCGGGGTAAAAAGCTTGGTTTGTACCCGTTCCCAACCACGCAACCTTTACGATGTCGGTGCATAAAACCACTGCTGGCCGAAATCACTCAAACAGATATCATGCCAATTGTACACACGCCCTATATGCATAGCTCGTCCTGTGCGATTGCGTCACTCCCCCGTAATATGCTGCGCATATTACGGGGGAGTGATTGTACTTACACATCCGCTGCGAACCACGTGTTAGTGACTGTACTCACATACGCGACTGTACTCACACGTTCGCGGGGTATCACGTGGACGTGACTGTACTGACGGAGCATCCGTCACAAGCACGGAACATCACGTCACAAGCACGGAACATCACGTCACAACATAACGTTGTGACTGTACTCACACATTCGCGGTGTATCACGTGGAAGTGCTTGCCGAGTCGGGCGACGGCCTCCTCGAAGATGAGAGTCTCGTTGACGGACCAGTCCTCCAGCTCGTCGCGGCACAGCACCGGCCCGCCGGACGGCACCAGCGACGCCAGCGCCGACGACAGGCTGTAGTTGTGGCGGTACAGCAGGTCCAGGGCGTGCGCCTGCCCGACCGACAGGGGGTGACACACTGAGGTAGCGGGGTACACACCCCAGGTACAGCAGGTCCAGGGCGTGAGCCTGCCCGGCCTACACGGGGTGACACACACTAAGGTACAGTGAAGTACACACCATAGGTAAAACAGGTCCAGGAGACACGGGGTGACACACACTAAGGTCCAGGAGACACGGCGCTGACACACACTAAGGTACAGTGAAGTACACACCATAGGTAACAGGTCCAGGAGACACGGGGTGACACACACTAAGGTACAGTGAAGTACACACCATAGGTAACAGGTCCAGGAGACACGGGGTGATACACACTAAGGTACAGTGAAGTACACACCATAGGTAACAGGTCCAGGAGACACGGGGTGACACACTAAGGTACAGTGAAGTACACACCATAGGTAACGGGTCCAGGAAACACGGGGTGACACACTAAGGTACAGTGAAGTACACACCATAGGTAACAGGTCCAGGAGACACGGCGCTGATACACACTAAGGTACAGTGAAGTACACACCATAGGTAAAACAGGTCCAGGAGACACGGGGGTGACACACACTAAGGTACAGTGAAGTACACACCATAGGTAACAGGTCCAGGAGACACGGGGTGACACACACTAAGGTACAGTGAAGTACACACCATAGGTAACAGGTCCAGGAGACACGGGGTGACACACTAAGGTACAGTGAAGTACACACCATAGGTAACAGGTCCAGGAGACACGGGGGTGACACACACTAAGGTACAGTGAAGTACACACCATAGGTAACAGGTCCAGGAGACACGGGGTGACACACACTAAGGTACAGTGAAGTACACACCATAGGTAACAGGTCCAGGAGACACGGGGTGATACACACTAAGGTACAGTGAAGTACACACCATAGGTAACAGGTCCAGGAGACACGGGGTGATACACACTAAGGTACAGTGAAGTACACACCATAGGTAACAGGTCCAGGAGACACGGGGTGACACACTAAGGTACAGTGAAGTACACACCATAGGTAACAGGTCCAGGAGACACGGCGCTGATACACACTAAGGTACAGTGAAGTACACACCATAGGTAAAACAGGTCCAGGAGACACGGGGTGACACACACTAAGGTACAGTGAAGTACACACCATAGGTAACAGGTCCAGGAGACACGGGGTGACACACACTAAGGTACAGTGAAGTACACACCATAGGTAACAGGTCCAGGAGACACGGGGTGACACACACTAAGGTACAGTGAAGTACACACCATAGGTAACAGGTCCAGGAGACACGGGGTGATACACACTAAGGTACAGTGAAATACACACCATAGGTAACAGGTCCAGGAGACACGGGGTGATACACACTAAGGTACAGTGAAGTACACACCATAGGTAACAGGTCCAGGAGACACGGGGTGACACACTAAGGTACAGTGAAGTACACACCATAGGTAACAGGTCCAGGAGACACGGCGCTGATACACACTAAGGTACAGTGAAGTACACACCATAGGTAACAGGTCCAGGAGACACGGGGTGACACACACTAAGGTACAGTGAAGTACACACCATAGGTAACAGGTCCAGGAGACACGGCGCTGATACACACTAAGGTACAGTGAAGTACACACCATAGGTAACAGGTCCAGGAGACACGGGGGTGACACACTAAGGTACAGTGAAGTACACACCATAGGTAACAGGTCCAGGAGACACGGGGTGACACACACTAAGGTACAGTGAAGTACACACCATAGGTAAAACAGGTCCAGGAGACACGGGGTGACACACACTAAGGTACAGTGAAGTACACACCATAGGTAAAACAGGTCCAGGAGACACGGGGTGATACACACTAAGGTACAGTGAAGTACACACCATAGGTAACAGGTCCAGGAGACACGGGGTGATACACACTAAGGTACAGTGAAGTACACACCATAGGTAAAACAGGTCCAGGAGACACGGGGTGACACACACTAAGGTACAGTGAAGTACACACCATAGGTAAAACAGGTCCAGGAGACACGGGGTGATACACACTAAGGTACAGTGAAGTACACACCATAGGTAACAGGTCCAGGAGACACGGGGTGACACACACTAAGGTACAGTGAAGTACACACCATAGGTAACAGGTCCAGGAGACACGGCGCTGATACACACTAAGGTACAGTGAAGTACACACCATAGGTAACAGGTCCAGGAGACACGGGGTGACACACTAAGGTACAGTGAAGTACACACCATAGGTAACAGGTCCAGGAGACACGGCGCTGACACACACTAAGGTACAGTGAAGCACACACCATAGGTAACAGGTCCAGGAGACACGGGGTGACACACTAAGGTACAGTGAAGTACACACCATAGGTAAAACAGGTCCAGGAGACACGGGGTGACACACACTAAGGTACAGTGAAGTACACACCATAGGTAAAACAGGTCCAGGAGACACGGGGTGACACACACTAAGGTACAGTGAAGTACACACCATAGGTAAAACAGGTCCAGGAGACACGGGGTGATACACACTAAGGTACAGTGAAGTACACACCATAGGTAACAGGTCCAGGAGACACGGGGTGACACACACTAAGGTACAGTGAAGTACACACCATAGGTAACAGGTCCAGGAGACACGGCGCTGATACACACTAAGGTACAGTGAAGTACACACCATAGGTAAAACAGGTCCAGGAGACACGGGGTGACACACTAAGGTACAGTGAAGTACACACCATAGGTAACAGGTCCAGGAGACACGGGGTGACACACACTAAGGTACAGTGAAGTACACACCATAGGTAACAGGTCCAGGAGACACGGGTTGACACTAGTACAGTGAAGTACACACCATAGGTAACAGGTCCAGGAGACACGGGGTGACACACACTAAGGTACAGTGAAGTACACACCATAGGTAACAGGTCCAGGAGACACGGGGTGATACACACTAAGGTACAGTGAAGTACACACCATAGGTAACAGGTCCAGGAGACACGGGGTGATACACACTAAGGTACAGTGAAGTACACACCATAGGTAACAGGTCCAGGAGACACGGGGTGACACACTAAGGTACAGTGAAGTACACACCATAGGTAAACAGGTCCAGGAGACACGGGGGTGACACACACTAAGGTACAGTGAAGTACACACCATAGGTAACAGGTCCAGGAGACACGGGGTGACACACACTAAGGTACAGTGAAGTACACACCATAGGTAACAGGTCCAGGAGACACGGGGTGACACACACTAAGGTACAGTGAAGTACACACCATAGGTAACAGGTCCAGGAGACACGGGGTGATACACACTAAGGTACAGTGAAGTACACACCATAGGTAACAGGTCCAGGAGACACGGGGTGATACACACTAAGGTACAGTGAAGTACACACCATAGGTAACAGGTCCAGGAGACACGGGGTGATACACACTAAGGTACAGTGAAGTACACACCATAGGTAACAGGTCCAGGAGACACGGGGTGACACACATTGCAGTAACATAGGTAACAGGTCCAGGAGACACGGCGCTGATACACACTAAGGTACAGTGAAGTACACACCATAGGTAAAACAGGTCCAGGAGACACGGGGTGACACACACTAAGGTACAGTGAAGTACACACCATAGGTAACAGGTCCAGGAGACACCAAGGGGTGAGACACGGACACACTAAGGTACAGTGAAGTACACACCATAGGTAACAGGTCCAGGAGACACGGGGTGACACACACTAAGGTACAGTGAAGTACACACCATAGGTAAACAGGTCCAGGAGACACGGGGTGACACACACTAAGGTACAGTGAAGTACACACCATAGGTAAAACAGGTCCAGGAGACACGGGGTGACACACACTAAGGTACAGTGAAGTACACACCATAGGTAACAGGTCCAGGAGACACGGGGTGATACACACTAAGGTACAGTGAAGTACACACCATAGGTAACAGGTCCAGGAGACACGGGGTGATACACACTAAGGTACAGTAAGTACACACCATAGGTAAAACAGGTCCAGGAGACACGGGGTGACACACACTAAGGTACAGTGAAGTACACACCATAGGTAACAGGTCCAGGAGACACGGGGTGACACACACTAAGGTACAGTGAAGTACACACCATAGGTAACAGGTCCAGGAGACACGGCGCTGATACACACTAAGGCACAGTGAAGTACACACCATAGGTAACAGGTCCAGGAGACACGGGGTGACACACACTAAGGTACAGTGAAGTACACACCATAGGTAAACAGGTCCAGGAGACACGGGGTGACACACACTAAGGTACAGTGAAGTACACACCATAGGTAACAGGTCCAGGAGACACGGGGTGATACACACTAAGGTACAGTGAAGTACACACCATAGGTAACAGGTCCAGGAGACACGGGGTGACACACACTAAGGTACAGTGAAGTACACACCATAGGTAAACAGGTCCAGGAGACACGGGGTGATACACACTAAGGTACAGTGAAGTACACACCATAGGTAAAACAGGTCCAGGAGACACGGGGTGACACACACTAAGGTACAGTGAAGTACACACCATGGGTAACAGGTCCAGGGAGACACGGGTGATACACACTAAGGTACAGTGAAGTACACACCATAGGTAACAGGTCCAGGAGACACGGGGTGACACACACTAAGGTACAGTGAAGTACACACCATAGGTAAAACAGGTCCAGGAGACACGGGGTGACACACTAAGGTACAGTGAAGTACACACCATAGGTAACAGGTCCAGGAGACACGGGGTGACACACACTAAGGTACAGTGAAGTACACACCATAGGTAAAACAGGTCCAGGAGACACGGGGTGACACACACTAAGGTACAGTGAAGTACACACCATAGGTAAAACAGGTCCAGGAGACACGGGGTGACACACTAACTAAGGTACAGTGAAGTACACACCATAGGTAAAACAGGTCCAGGAGACACGGGGTGACACACACTAAGGTACAGTGAAGTACACACCATAGGTAAAACAGGTCCAGGAGACACGGGGTGACACACACTAAGGTACAGTGAAGTACACACCATAGGTAAAACAGGTCCAGGAGACACGGGTGATACACACTAAGGTACAGTGAAGTACACACCATAGGTAAACAGGTCCAGGAGACACGGGGTGACACACACTAAGGTACAGTGAAGTACACACCATAGGTAAAACAGGTCCAGGAGACACGGGGTGACACACACTAAGGTACAGTGAAGTACACACCATAGGTAAAACAGGTCCAGGAGACACGGGGTGACACACACTAAGGTACAGTGAAGTACACACCATAGGTAAAACAGGTCCAGGAGACACGGGGTGACACACACTAAGGTACAGTGAAGTACACACCATAGGTAAAACAGGTCCAGGAGACACGGGGGTGACACACACTAAGGTACAGTGAAGTACACACCATAGGTAAAACAGGTCCAGGAGACACGGGGTGACACACACTAAGGTACAGTGAAGTACACACCATAGGTAAAACAGGTCCAGGAGACACGGGGTGACACACACTAAGGTACAGTGAAGTACACACCATAGGTAAAACAGGTCCAGGAGACACGGGGTGACACACACTAAGGTACAGTGAAGTACACACCATAGGTAAACAGGTCCAGGAGACACGGGGTGACACACACTAAGGTACAGTGAAGTACACACCATAGGTAAAACAGGTCCAGGAGACACGGGGTGACACACACTAAGGTACAGTGAAGTACACACCATAGGTAAAACAGGTCCAGGAGACACGGGGTGACACACACTAAGGTACAGTGAAGTACACACCATAGGTAAACAGGTCCAGGAGACACGGGGTGACACACACTAAGGTACAGTGAAGTACACACCATAGGTAAAACAGGTCCAGGAGACACGGGGTGACACACACTAAGGTACAGTGAAGTACACACCATAGGTAAAACAGGTCCAGGAGACACGGGGTGACACAACTTAGGTACAGTGAAGTACACACCATAGGTAAAACAGGTCCAGGAGACACGGGGTGACACACACTAAGGTACAGTGAAGTACACACCATAGTAGAAAAAGGTCCAGGAGACACGGGGTGACACACACTAAGGTACAGTGAAGTACACACCATAGGTAAAACAGGTCCAGGAGACACGGGGTGACACACACTAAGGTACAGTGAAGTACACACCATAGGTAAAACAGGTCCAGGAGACACGGGGTGACACACACTAAGGTACAGTGAAGTACACACCATAGGTAAAACAGGTCCAGGAGACACGGGGTGACACACACTAAGGTACAGTGAAGTACACACCATAGGTAAACAGGTCCAGGAGACACGGGTGACACACACTAAGGTACAGTGAAGTACACACCATAGGTAAAACAGGTCCAGGAGACACGGGGTGACACACACTAAGGTACAGTGAAGTACACACCATAGGTAAAACAGGTCCAGGAGACACGGGGTGACACACACTAAGGTACAGTGAAGTACACACCATAGGTAAAACAGGTCCAGGAGACACGGGGTGACACACACATAAGGTACAGTGAAGTACACACCATAGGTAAAACAGGTCCAGGAGACACGGGGTGACACACACTAAGGTACAGTGAAGTACACACCATAGGTAAAACAGGTCCAGGAGACACGGGGGTGACACACACTAAGGTACAGTGAAGTACACACCATAGGTAAAACAGGTCCAGGAGACACGGGGTGACACACACTAAGGTACAGTGAAGTACACACCATAGGTAAAACAGGTCCAGGAGACACGGGGTGACACACACTAAGGTACAGTGAAGTACACACCATAGGTAAAACAGGTCCAGGAGACACGGGGTGACACACACTAAGGTACAGTGAAGTACACACCATAGGTAAAACAGGTCCAGGAGACACGGGGTGACACACACTAAGGTACAGTGAAGTACACACCATAGGTAAAACAGGTCCAGGAGACACGGGGTGACACACACTAAGGTACAGTGAAGTACACACCATAGGTAAAACAGGTCCAGGAGACACGGGGTGACACACTAAGGTACAGTGAAGTACACACCATAGGTAAAACAGGTCCAGGAGACACGGGGTGACACACACTAAGGTACAGTGAAGTACACACCATAGGTAAACAGGTCCAGGAGACACGGGGTGACACACTAAGGTACAGTGAAGTACACACCATAGGTAAAACAGGTCCAGGAGACACGGGGTGACACACACTAAGGTACAGTGAAGTACACACCATAGGTAAAACAGGTCCAGGAGACACGGGGTGACACACACTAAGGTACAGTGAAGTACACACCATAGGTAAAACAGGTCCAGGAGACACGGGTGACACACACTAAGGTACAGTGAAGTACACACCATAGGTAAAACAGGTCCAGGAGACACGGGGTGACACACACTAAGGTACAGTGAAGTACACACCATAGGTAAACAGGTCCAGGAGACACGGGGTGACACACACTAAGGTACAGTGAAGTACACACCATAGGTAAAACAGGTCCAGGAGACACGGGGTGACACACATAAGGTACAGTGAAGTACACACCATAGGTAAAACAGGTCCAGGAGACACGGGGTGACACACTAAGGTACAGTGAAGTACACACCATAGGTAAACAGGTCCAGGAGACACGGGGTGACACACACTAAGGTACAGTGAAGTACACACCATAGGTAAAAAGGTAGAGAAACAGGTCCAGGAGACACGGGGTGACACACACTAAGGTACAGTGAAGTACACACCATAGGTAAAACAGGTCCAGGAGACACGGGGTGACACACACTAAGGTACAGTACAGGAAGTACACACCATAGGTAAAACAGGTCCAGGAGACACGGGGTGACACACACTAAGGTACAGTGAAGTACACACCATAGGTAAAACAGGTCCAGGAGACACGGGGTGACACACACTAAGGTACAGTGAAGTACACACCATAGGTAAAACAGGTCCAGGAGACACGGGGTGACACACACTAAGGTACAGTGAAGTACACACCATAGGTAAAACAGGTCCAGGAGACACGGGGTGACACACACTAAGGTACAGTGAAGTACACACCATAGGTAAAACAGGTCCAGGAGACACGGGGTGACACACACTAAGGTACAGTGAAGTACACACCATAGGTAAAACAGGTCCAGGAGACACGGGGTGACACACACTAAGGTACAGTGAAGTACACACCATAGGTAAAACAGGTCCAGGAGACACGGGGTGACACACACTAAGGTACAGTGAAGTACACACCATAGGTAAAACAGGTCCAGGAGACACGGGGTGACACACACTAAGGTACAGTGAAGTACACACCATAGGTAAAACAGGTCCAGGAGACACGGGGGGACACACACTAAGGTACAGTGAAGTACACACCATAGGTAAAACAGGTCCAGGAGACACGGGGTGACACACACTAAGGTACAGTGAAGTACACACCATAGGTAAAACAGGTCCAGGAGACACGGGGTGACACACACTAAGGTACAGTGAAGTACACACCATAGGTAAAACAGGTCCAGGAGACACGGGGTGTGACACACACTAAGGTACAGTGAAGTACACACCATAGGTAAAACAGGTCCAGGAGACACGGGGTGACACACTAAGGTACAGTGAAGTACACACCATAGGTAAAACAGGTCCAGGAGACACGGGGTGACACACACTAAGGTACAGTGAAGTACACACCATAGGTAAAACAGGTCCAGGAGACACGGGGTGACACACACTAAGGTACAGTGAAGTACACACCATAGGTAAAACAGGTCCAGGAGACACGGGGTGACACACACTAAGGTACAGTGAAGTACACACCATAGGTAAAACAGGTCCAGGAGACACGGGGGTGACACACACTAAGGTACAGTGAAGTACACACCATAGGTAAAACAGGTCCAGGAGACACGGGGTGACACACACTAAGGTACAGTGAAGTACACACCATAGGTAAAACAGGTCCAGGAGACACGGGGTGACACACACTAAGGTACAGTGAAGTACACACCATAGGTAAAACAGGTCCAGGAGACACGGGGTGACACACACTAAGGTACAGTGAAGTACACACCATAGGTAAAACAGGTCCAGGAGACACGGGGTGACACACACTAAGGTACAGTGAAGTACACACCATAAGTAAAACAGGTCCAGGACACGGGGTGACACACTAAGGTACAGTGAAGTACACACCATAGGTAAAACAGGTCCAGGAGACACGGGGTGACACACACTAAGGTACAGTGAAGTACACACCATAGGTAAAACAGGTCCAGGAGACACGGGGTGACACACATAAGGTACAGTGAAGTACACACCATAGGTAACAGGTCCAGGAGACACGGGGTGACACACTAAGGTACAGTGAAGTACACACCATAGGTAACAGGTCCAGGAGACACGGGGTGACACACACTAAGGTACAGTGAAGTACACACCATAGGTAACAGGTCCAGGAGACACGGGGTGACACACTAAGGTACAGTGAAGTACACACCATAGGTAACAGGTCCAGGAGACACGGGGTGACACACACTAAGGTACAGTGAAGTACACACCATAGGTAAAACAGGTCCAGGAGACACGGGGTGACACACACTAAGGTACAGTGAAGTACACACCACAGGTAAAACAGGTCCAGGAGACACGGGGTGACACACACTAAGGTACAGTGAAGTACACACCATAGGTAAAACAGGTCCAGGAGACACGGGGTGATACACACTAAGGTACAGTGAAGTACACACCATAGGTAACAGGTCCAGGAGACACGGGGTGACACACACTAAGGTACAGTGAAGTACACACCATAGGTAACAGGTCCAGGAGACACGGGGTGACACACTGCAGTATAGGGTCACACGTCTGGAGAACAAGAGCCTACACTTGTCAAGGAGTCCAGAGGAGAAATGGATGACAGGCTGCGGCGTGGGAACACACACCCGGGGAACTGGCGCGTGCAATTGTTCAGAGGGGACATTGATGATACACTGCGGTACACAGCCGGGCTACCCGGTATCGGGACGCACTGAGAGCACACGAGAGCCTGCGGAGTGCTCATGGACAATGTACCGATAGCCAGCCCGTGTCTCGGAGTAGGCGGAAGCGCCGAAAAGCTCATGGTAGGTACAGAGATGATAAAAATTGTCCCATAGCAGGACACAGAGTAAAAAGAGCTTACGAATGTTGACTAGAACCGAATTGATGCAGCAGTTCTGCCAGGGGAGTGCTGGAAATGCTTGTCACAATGAAGTAACAAGCATGCTTGTTTGAAGCTAGTGCAGGACAGACTTGCTAAAAGCAACTAGGGTGTGACCACCTAGCAGGTCAGTCGAGCACGAACAGCAGAAGACAGACAGTCGTACATACCAAGACACACTGCGTCTCCGTTGTCATGCACAACCGACGTCGGCGGCGCCATCTTACCCTGGTGACGTCACGGGAGGCGTTGGCGGCGGCCACGTGGATGCCCTGCTGGCTGCCGGCCGATGTGGCGTCACAGGCGCGTGCGAACATACCCACCGCCCTGCGGCAGACGACGGCGTCACGTCACTGTCGTCTCGGCGTCACGTCACTGTCGTCTCGGCGTCACGTCACTGTCGTCTCGGCGTCACGTCACTGTCGTCTCGGCGTCACGTCACTGTCGTCTCGGCGTCACGTCACTGTCGTCACGTCACGTCACTGTCGTCTCGTCGTCACGTCACTGTCGTCTCGGCGTCACGTCACCGTCGTCTCGGCGTCACGTCACTGTCGTCTCGTCGTCACGTCACTGTCGTCTCGACGTCACGTCACTGTCGTCTCGACGTCACGTCATTGTCGTCTCGGCGTCACGTCACTGTCGTCTCGGCGTCACGTCATTGTCGTCTCGGCGTCACGTCACTGTCGTCTCGGCGTCACGTCACTGTCGTCTCGTCGTCACGTCACTGTCGTCTCGGCGTCACGTCACCGTCGTCTCGGCGTCACGTCAATGTCGTCTCGGCGTCACGTCACTGTCGTCTCGACGTCACGTCACTGTCGTCTTGGCGTCACGTCACTGTCGTCTCGTCGTCACGTCACTGTCGTCTCGGCGTCACGTCACTGTCGTCTTGGCGTCACGTCACTGTCGTCTCGTCGTCACGTCACTGTCGTCTCGGCGTCACGTCACTGTCGTCTCGGCGTCACGCGAAGCCGCAGTGGTGGTGGTGCTGGCTGGTGTTGTGGGATAATCCAGCGGTGAGGCGGATCAGTGCAGTGTTCAGAGTCGCAGCTAAGGAGGGCTGCCCCCCCCCCGTAACAACAAAAAAAAGGTACTGGATGAAACAAGAAACTTTGGGTTTTCACCACTCAAAACGAGAAATTTTCGGCGCACTTGGTGTGCCGAAAACCCTGTCCGCGCAACCGGTGGTGTTTGATGCGAGTGATGGCAGGTGGTGTGTGTGGCCGAGTGATGGCAGGTGGTGTGTGTGGCCGAGTGATGGCAGGTGGTGTGTGTGGCCGAGTGATGGCAGGTGGTGTGTGTGGCCGAGTGATGGCATGTGGTGTGTGTGGCCGAGTGATGGCAGGTGGTGTGTGTGGCCGAGTGATGGCAGGTGGTGTGTGTGGCCGAGTGATGGCAGGTGGTGTGTGTGGCCGAGTGATGGCATGGTGTGTGTGGGATGGCATGTGGTGTGTGTGGCCGAGTGATGGCAGGTGGTGTGTGTGGCCGAGTGATGGCATGTGGTGTGTGTGGCCGAGTGATGGCAGGTGGTGTGTGTGGCCGAGTGATGGCAGGTGGTGTGTGTGGCCGAGTGATGGCAGGTGGTGTGTGTGGCCGAGTGATGGCAGGTGGTGTGTGTGGCCGAGTGATGGCATGTGGTGTGTGTGGCCGAGTGATGGCAGGTGGTGTGTGTGGCCGAGTGATGGCAGGTGGTGTGTGTGGCCGAGTGATGGCAGGTGGTGTGTGTGGCCGAGTGATGGCAGGTGGTGTGTGTGGCCGAGTGATGGCAGGTGGTGTGTGGCCGAGTGATGGCAGGTGGTGTGTGTGGCCGAGTGATGGCAGGTGGTGTGTGTGGCCGAGTGATGGCAGGTGGTGTGTGTGGCCGAGTGATGGCAGGTGGTGTGTGTGGCCGAGTGATGGCATGGTGGTGTGTGTGGCCGAGTGATGGCAGGTGGTGTGTGTGTGGCCGAGTGATGGCAGGTGGTGTGTGTGGCCGAGTGATGGCAGGTGGTGTGTGTGGCCGAGTGATGGCAGGTGGTGTGTGGCCGAGTGATGGCAGGTGGTGTGTGTGGCCGAGTGATGGCATGTGGTGTGTGTGGCCGAGTGATGGCATGTGGTGTGTGATGGCATGTGGTGTGTGTGGCCGAGTGATGGCATGTGGTGTGTGTGGCCGAGTGATGGCATGTGGTGTGTGTGGCCGAGTGATGGCATGTGGTGTGTGTGGCCGAGTGATGGCAGGTGGTGTGTGTGGCCGAGTGATGGCAGGTGGTGTGTGTGGCCGAGTGATGGCATGTGGTGTGTGTGGCCGAGTGATGGCATGTGGTGTGTGTGGCCGAGTGATGGCAGGTGGTGTGTGTGGCCGAGTGATGGCAGGTGGTGTGTGTGGCCGAGTGATGGCATGTGGTGTGTGTGGCCGAGTGATGGCATGTGGTGTGTGTGGCCGAGTGATGGCAGGTGGTGTGTGTGGTCGAGTGGCTATGTGACCTGACCCGCTCTCCGGCGCCTGATATGTCTGAGTGGCGACCCCAACAGAGATTTCGCTCACGCCAGCTCGTACGGCGAGTTTCCAGATAATATTATCGACATAGCCGCACACCACAGAGAGTACGTCATGCATTGTTTTTGTCGATAGCATGCCTGATAAGCAGTTGTCCTGAACTTTTGGAGGGTAAATGTGCGAAATTTGGATAAGAAGCATGGTGCACGGCTCAGTTGTGGTCCGTTAGATAAGCAGCTCTGCAGACGCTCTATGCGGGGTCTCAAGTGTCGGCTATCTCACAATTATCAGGCCATCCATCTGCACAAGGTGGTCACAGAACGCGAACTGCCCAAACTGGGTGTGACACTACTCAACGATGACCGAAGTCACTTCACCAAAGGCACTTCACCGATATTCCAAAGCGTTGGCTCTTGATCGAATTGCTACCTAATATGACACTTCCATAGCGTCGACTGGCAATGGCGCGACGTGGTGCTGTTGCATCATTCTGCAGCGGCCATTACAGAAATACGAAAAAAGGAAAACCAAGTCAGACAAATATCACGTACTCAAAACGACATATCTGAAAAGAACAGCTCGTTAGGACGACGGAGCCCTGGACTGAAGTAGGACAGAAAACCTAAAGAGCATATTCAAACAGACATCTCAATAATTCAAATAATAATACTAAGTATCAAAACAGTAGCGCGGTCATCGTTTAAATGAGTTTAAGTAGCGCTTATCGGATGCGTGCCTTTTCGTCGCTTTTCATCTTCTTCCCGATTTCCCATCCTGAAAATGTGATAATCAGGGCTAAACAATGCAGTGTTAGTTTGAGGCATTATTAGCATTAGTTGCCTTCACCCTCGCACACACACACACACACACATACATACATTGCGTGTAACGAAAATATACGACCTTCAATATACCAAGGTGCTGAGTTGACATCAAAAGTAACGATAAAGATTATACTTTATTACTCAACGTTTCGGCCAGGGGCCATCGTCACATACATACATGCACTGCACCACTGTCTGTCAATGACATCAAACCCCACCACCTCCCAGTGCAGTTAATGAGTGCACCCGCTGCAGGTCTTACTTTCATTCTTCGACTTCTAGTGAGTGCATGTATCTATCTACAGGACCTGCGTCCTTCCCTAACTGTGCGCACCTACCACAGAGCTTACCTCATCGCACTTGGTAAGTATACCTACCACGGGACTTTCCACCCTTCCCCCGCTGAGGTGAGTGTACCTACCACAGGATTTGCCACCCTTCCCCGCTGTGGTGAGTGTGCCTATTGCGGAACTTGTCTCCCCTTCACCTGGTGAGGCGCCGCGGGCCTGCCCCCCCCCCCCTGACCATCTAACCGTGACCCGTGAAATTACGGGCGTTGGGAAAATAACCCGGGCGTTGGGAAAATAGCCTGCTCCTAGATTCTTGTCATCCAGTACACGATCCTCCCCAGAACATCATTCCTTCCTTTCTCGTGCTGAAGAGTTGAATGGTGCTGTTTGGCATTGACTGCTAACTTACTGATTTGTGATGAAATGCACATAACACAATGGAAGGTACAAAAGTGAATTTCTGATGTCGGAGAGAAATCAAATAAATCTCTAAAATGGATGACCAAAACTTTTACTCTCCGCATCCAGCATCACAAACATAAATCCACCCCTGTTCGTGACTGGAGACACTACCAGTAAAGCCCCACCTACCCCCACCACACACGCACAACCACGACTGCCGCCCTCACCTTGCCAACGTGACGAACTGGTTCATCTGATCGTCGGTGAGCTTGTGCTCGGTGGACCAGCGCGTCTCCTCCAGCCTCCCCGTGCCGGTGATGACGTCAGGGGGGCTGCCCAGCGGCGCGCCGGGCACGTCCGCCTGGAACTGCGGCCCCACGCGAATGCCGCCCTTGCGAGGTGCCAGCAGCTCGGTGGTCGGCCTGGGAGGCGGCAGCTGTCGGCCAAAGTGGTGCGTCAGCTCCCTTGCACTCCGACCGGTGTGCTGGACCTCGTGCGCCATGCGCTAAAGCACGGCAAGACGAAGGCACGCGAAGGCATACTATGTGCAGTATGTCGTGTGTGGTTGCGAGAGATGGTTCCCAGCAAATGATCGGAAAAGGTCAAAATTCGGTCGTCCAAGGAGTAGAGTATGAAGTACTGCTTGTGCTACCTTGCCGGCCAAGTGCAATGCCCAGCTTGCCGACTGGTTTACTGCCCATTTGTGTTGTGCTTGGGCGCACAATCGCTATGAATGGATCAGCGTTACTGACTGAGACCATAACAATAGCTGGAGCAAACGGTCTGCTAACTACCTACTGAATCAAGCCGCCGGTACCCCTGTGAGACCAGCGCTGAATGGCTGCCCAGCTCCAGATTAGCTCATGTGTTCGACCTCGCGAGTGTGACCAACATACACTGTATATTCATCGCATGCAGTGGTCAGCGTACATAATACATAATGCGTACATAATTCGCTCTGTATCGGAAATGGGCAGGCAACTTACTATAGCACCCAGATCTGTGTGTTCAAACGACATGAAATATTGACATATAATGCATGAATATGTAATGATGTTCGACATGGTTCGGCTTTCAAACAGGCTTCTATGCCATATTTATGTATATGACATGCACAATACATCGTAGCATTGCCTCCGTCCTTTGCAGTCCTTTTTACTCTAGCTGTGTGATCTTCCATCCTGTAGTGAGGTCAGTTTCTTAGACCGCGAGCGCGAGAGAACGAGCGAGAGAACGAACGAGAGAACGAGCGCGAGAACGAGCGCGAGAACGAGCGCGAGAGAGTGAGAGCGAGAGAGCGAATGACGACGCTGCATGGCTATTTCTGTCTTATTTCACCTGAGTTTGAACTTGGTCAGAGCTATGGCAAATTGTCTACATTCTCCGCTAAAGAATGCAATTATAACACAACAGCGACATTAGATACCGACCTGTACATCCAGCTGGTCCCTCATCTCCTCCTGGGGGTCGACATCCGGGTCTATACTGAGAATCGGCGACTCGAACTTGATGGTCCCCAGCATGTCCGGCTTCTCAGACTTCGCCTCCTTCTTGAGCTTCGTACTTCCGTCTGCAGAAGCACACGAGTTACTATAATGATGAGCCGTGGCGCAGCTGGTTAACTTCTGGTGCGGACACAGGACAAGCTCAGTCTATTGAGCCGGATTACGTTGAGAGTGTACACCATACAGGAGTCGTGGGAACCGGGATGTGGAGAGTGGTTTGGTTCGCCAACATTCTAAATCGGTATAAGGCAACATCATGGACATAATGACACAATGGCACACGCATGAACCGTTTGCAGGAGAATAGGACCAGTTTCTTCTTGAAGAACTACATTATTACGAGCAGGAAGCCAGCAGCAATCTTCATTACGCAGCAGCTTCGGGTCGTAGCCTATAATTAACCAGCTTACATCTGTTGCATGAACATCCGTTATTCTTATCTTCTTTATCTTTTCTTCTAACCTCCAGTTCTTCTACAACGCATTCAAATACTAGGTCATATGGCGTCGCCGAATTCTCACGCCGATTGGTCGCCAGTGGACTTGGTGACCCCGCCGATAATGGGATTCGAACCCACGATCCTACGATCAAGAGTTCAACCGAATGAGCTACTGCGAACCCTCGGTGGGACTTGAATTCGCTCAACAATACTCGACCTTACCTTACCATGTGCGTTACTTATGAACTAGAATGTTGGTCCGCTAGCACTCCGTATTTTCGGTAAAGCTTTGAAAAATATACGGAAAAAATTAGTTATTCATGAAGACGGGTATGAATTAGGGAAATGGTACACAATGTAACTGAAACCGAAAATAAACTTTGCTATGCGTGTGATCATGGTAATTTTCTTAGTCATATTACTACCTTATTCCCTGTCAACGGTTTTAGACAGTCCAACGCCACCGGCACGCCATAATCCGGATCGGCTGTTGGCAAACCTAGTAAAGACGTACCATTGCAAATTATACTCAAGTGCACGCAGCTTTGTTTTCGGGACGTCTCACTGTGCGGTCATAACCGATTGTGATCATAGTGTGATCACTGTTCAGATGTAATATACTGCTTGGTGTTCTTATTTTTCGTTCTTGTCGTTACTCGTAGCAAGGTTGTCGGTTCTTCCAAGGGGACGTTTCGAAGATCACTGAGCGGAAAGCATTTTTGAAGAAAAAAACATACTTTTCGCACGGAAGTGATTTTACGCACAGACAAGAATTTAATCCATGCAACACGCCTTCAAACGCAGTACTGTCAAATATGCACCGCTCCCGCATGGTGGATATTCCCCAACAAGTGGACTTGCGTGACACGTGGCTGGCGAGGTCACGAGGACAGTGGAATTAAGGACCAACTAGTCGGCAGCCGAACCACTGAGCACGGCGGCTGTGCAGGGCTCCACCACATACGTCGGTCGTCGGGGCGCGCTCAACCGCGCAACACTGCCTGCAAGTGGCCCCGAGCGGGAACAGCACGAGCAATACATTCTGAGAAGTGGAGCATGGTGGTAGTGTTGTCTTCAGCAGGCGTCGAGGCGCCGCGCCATACAACAATCCACAGGCAAGCAAACGTCTATTCATGCGCCAGGCCTTGTCTGGGAACTGCATCGGTATGAATTGAATTATTTGAAAGCGTCCGTTCGCGCTTAGCGAACAGCTGGCAAGCTATATTACGTGCTTTCCGATCATGTTCCATGGAAGGAAAACGTAGAGCATCAGGCCTGCTAACGATTCATTGTGAGTCGGGCCAATTAATCGACCCATACTCATATTTTGTGTGAAGTGTGAGACGACTCAATGTGGTTGCAACACCAAATGAATTGCATTGAATCGACTATTCACCAAAATGAATCACCTTAGCACTGAACTCTGAACTGAAACCATGAAATCCATGAAAAATTCATGAAAAACCAAAATTAAATCCATGAAAACCATGAACCACTGAAATCCATGCAAGGCACATTTTGTTACACGGAGTCTAAAGTATGCACTTCGTAATTCAAGCTCAAAGGGTACGTAGAGAAAGCTTTTAGTATCAACGCAACTTCCAGCATGCTTTCCTCTCCCTCTCCTCCCCCGTCTCCCTCTATTTGTTACATGTATGGCTTGACAGCAGCCCTTTCGCAACCCGATGAGCTGACTAGTCCCTTATCTGGAAGTTGACCCTATCTTATCGCACGGGAACAAGCGTTTCGTCGGTGAACTATTGTAGGACTAGGTCATATCTGATGGTTTTTCACATGCTGACAATTGGTCTACTGCATCATTCACTTGAACTGGATCATATACGTCGGGAAAGATGAAAAGGCCTCTTTAGGAATCTTGAAAACGGGAGAAAAGCATAGCGTTAATGACACCGGGTGAAGACCTATCGGACGTCAGATCAGGTCGCATAGAGGACTGGATTTGTGTTTTGCAAGCAATCTTGGATGTAGGAAAGAAATATTTTGGGTAAGCGAATATGGAGGGTTTTTCCTCAAACCTGTGGCATCAGAATCTCGATTGCACTTTCCAGTGAATACTGAGCACTCTATCACATATCAGCTGATTGCAAAACAGCATAATTCAACCCACAAAAAATTAAAAATCAAAATAATTGTCTGGAGTGGGTAATGTTCTGGATTCCAAAAGTACAGGAACAGACAGTATTTTCCAGCCCTGGTCGCATACCTCTGGCGAGAAGGGAGAGACAGCGAGACCGTGTGTCACCTGGGTGGAAAGGCGCCAGAGCCCCGGACGATCGACAGAGGCTGCACCTCGGGGATAACGCGATGTCGGCAGCTTCTGAGACCGGACCGGACTCGAGGGCAGTCGACCACCACGCTCCGGGGCAGGGGAGGGCAAGGCAACCACTAACCAGACCGGACCGGACTCGAGGGCAGTCGACCACCACGCTCCGGGGCAGGGCAGGGCAAGGCAACCACTAACCAGACCGGACCGGACTCGAGAGCAGTCGACCACCACGCTCCGGGGCAGGGGAGGGCAAGGCAACCACTAATCTGACCGGACCGGACTCGAGGGCAGTCGACCACCACGCTCCGGGGCAGGGGAGGGCAAACACCAAACGGACACACGCTCCGGGGCAGGGCAGGGCAAGGCAACCACTAACCAGACCGGACCGGACTCGAGGGCAGTCGACCACCACGCTCCGGGGCAGGGCAGGGCAAGGCAACCACTAACCAGACCGGACCGGACTCGAGGGCAGTCGACCACCACGCTCCGGGGCAGGGGAGGGGAAGGCAACCACTAATCTGCCGAAAACTCCTGGAGCTATCCATCCAGCAAGTGTCTATTAATAACTGGAATAATGTCAGTTTTCTATTTCACAAAGTGCCACTCGCACGCATAAGATGATTGTAGTAAATGAGCGACCCAGCACAATTGTAAAAATAAGCGGCGAGATCCACTAGGAGTTGGTGATCTTCTTCCCCACGCAAGAATAGCAGAAGTGTATGCTTTAAGATGAAGTGTATGGCATCTAGTTGGCCTAATGAGTTGATTTATTTCAATTGACCTGATAAAAAATTGGACTACAAGCATGGACAATCATCACCACGAAATGAAGAAACATAATCTTGAGTTCTTGTATGACGCATTCAACTGATAGGTCACGTAGCGTCGCTAACCTTTGACGCCAATTGGTCACGAGTGGACTCGGCAATGCCGCCGGTTATGGGAGTCGAACCCATGATCTCACGACCAAGAGTTCAACATCCTACCGACTGAGCTACCGCGACCCCTCCAGGAAGAGATGCAAGTTGAGTGAATTCGCTTCTTAACGGAAAATATTCCCAGGGGAAAACGCCGAGCTGCAAGTAACGGCCCAAATTACATAAAGTGCTCTATTGTTTGTGAAGCATGGTAGCGGGAAAACATTGATGCGGGAGCACGGTGATCGAATGGCTGTGGGTGAAGTTTGTGGAGCATGACAGTGGGCACACACTGGTATGGAAGCATTGCTGATCGAATGGCTGTGGGTGAAGTTTGTGGAGCATGACAGTGGGCACACACTGGTATGGAAGCATTGCTGATCGAATGGCTGTGGGTGAAGTTTGTGGAGCATGACAGTGGGCACACACTGGTATGGAAGCATTGCTGATCGAATGGCTGTGGGCGAGGTTTGTGGAGCATGACAGTGGGCACACACTGGTATGGAAGCGTTGGTGATCGAATGGCTGTGGGTGAGGTTTGTGGAGCATGCCAGTGGGCACACACTGGTATGGAAGCGTTGGTGATCGAATGGCTGTGGGTGAAGTTTGTGGAGCATGATAGTGGGCACACACTGGTATGGAAGCGTTGCTGATCGAATGGCTGTGGGTGAAGTTTGTGGAGCATGATGGTGGGCACGCACTGGTATGGAAGCGTTGCTGATCGAATAGCTGTGGGCGAGGTTTGCATGGTCCAAACGGAGGCGAACCAGAATATTGATGTAATTTCTGGTCATTGACCCGAGAGCAGATTTCATTTGGAAAAGTTGATGTTGGTGTGTGTTTCCACTGTTCTGCAAGCATGGTATGAAGGAGGGATGGAGAGGGAAGGTGTCGGAAAGTTGGAAAGAGAATTGAGATAGGCCAAGAAGACTTCACTCCACAGATACATTTGTTCTGTCTTTCCCTGGGATCCGGAGGTGTTTTGGAATGACATTGTATGCGGGTGTACCTGTTGACAGCAAAGACCGTGACAAGCTCCAGATTCCGCAAGAGTAAGCGTGATGATTTCTGGGTCATTTAGTCCATACGCCCAGATGAACAATGGAAAATCACAGCACTTGGGCAGGGGATGATACAGATGGTCAGTGGGCGAAGAGGTAAACAGGCTCCACCCTCCCTTATCGAAGGCTTGGCCCAAGCTGCCCCCTTTCCGTGATAGATGTATGACCTATGGTGTTTACCGGAGTCAAACTCGAACATCACAACTTAGAGCAAAGGTCAACTTCAGCTAAACGGTGTTGGTGCAACAAAGGCTGTATGCAGCCGCTGTAAAATCAAAGCCGAAGCCTGCTTGCGAATAGATAAGCGCTAATGATGACATCAAATTAACGTATCAACGACCAGATGCAAATTCATGGGAGACGAGGGATAGGGGGAGGAAGGGGCGATGAAACTTCCCCAGACAAATGGTCGCCCAAGGAGTGTGTGCTTCACATGCAAATGCTAATCACGCGAATTTCCTGAATATAATCTATATATCAGCAATAAAACGGCGTGGTAGCAGCATCTTTCAGAAAAACCTGGCGACAAATAGGACAGGACAGAAATATGTGCACTTTTTAGAACTTCTACCGTTGTGCATCAGTCCTAAGTGTGGTACAAAGTGCCACACTTGCAGGGCATACATTTTTGTTGGCTGCTAAGAACTTTGAATGCAAGAAGAGCTGTTCTTCCATAAGGTGACAGAATGGAGTAGACAGTTGTGTTCTCCTTGGCAAAAACAGACGGAATTTCTCAGAAATTAATCACTGCCTGACAGCAATCCTTGTCGCCAGACAGCAATCCTTTCAACATCTCAGAATCAGCATGGCCAAGACGAAGGCAGTATCCGTAACAGACAACTGAATAATTGACAACTTAAAGCACGAGGTAAAATGCCAGCCATTGGCAATAGCCATGGCTAATGCGATGAATACGAGAAGAGTTGCCGTAACTTTCGTCCTCATAAGATCTCGAACATACTAACAAGTACAGTGAGCAGAACAAAAACAAAAGTACCAAAAAAACGTACAATACAAAACGTAATTTGTTTTCCGATCAGCGTCGGACCAAACATAAGTCTTACCCCTCCCGCATTCGCTCCGAAATGCGGCAAATGAATACATGTGATAATCTTGTGAAAAGTGAATAGCGAAGTGGCACCAACTACTTCGACCAAACGTAATTCGTTCAACGCAACGCGCATGGCATGTATCCCTTTAACCATGCGTGGTAAAAGCTAAGTGAAAACACTTCTCCCGGTGAACAGGATTTCCTGGTCCACACGTCTGTTTCGTCCAACTGAAGTTCCACGATCGGCACTCCCAATTGTGGCATATGTGAACACTAACAGCTATACTGCCACATTGAGGAAGCTAGCACCAAAGTTGAGAACCCACGCATTGCTAGGACATGGTAAGAAAATGTTCCGATCGAGGGCCACCTTCCATAGAATGGAGACAGCCAAACGTATTTCCCACAGTAGTAATTGTTCGTGTTAAGCATTGGATTCGTAATCAACTTGGTTGCGATAATTTCCACATGCATATGTGCATCATATTCGTCATACAATAAAATCGTACTAAGTCTGCGTAAACATAGGGATTCTAGCGGCAAGCATATCGCGCATCACATTAGGGTTGTTTCCAATACGTTTCGTATAAGAAAAGTCCCGTAATACAAAAGTTCGGGGGTCCTTCCGTAGGGAGGCTCGTAGAAGAGGTCGCGCGTGCCCACGCTCCAGAGCGAGACCAGGAAGCACAAGAAACGGAATAAGCCCAAGAAATGGAATAAGCCCAAGAAGCAAGAAGACAAGAAGAACAAAAAGCAATAAGACAAGACGAAAGAAGAGAAGCAAGAAGATAACAAGGAACAAGAGCTCCAGACACCTTCGATGAGCACTCCTGCGGATCGATAAGGAAATCCAACCACACGAAATCCCAACTTCCTGTGTCTCCCAGCTAACCTTTTGCCCCCGGAGGAAACCTAACGGTGACTAGCCCACTCTCAGTAACCTTTCGGTAATGAGGGTCACCTTGCCAGTTGGGCGAACTCTGCACAATGCGCCTATCTGGTAGGCACCTGAACCGAACCACAGCACACCATCCCACGAGGATCTTACTTCACTCTCGCACAAACACTACGCCACATCCTGATCATGCCACACTTCACCATCACTCGGCACACCACTCTTGGTTGGGGGACGAGTGGTCTAGGGGTAAGATGCTCGTCTCACAATCGAAAGATTGTGGGTTCGAATCTCACCTGTCGCTGCTCTTTGCCCGCGACCAATCGGCGTGAGAGATGGGCGACGCTATATGACTCAACGGTCGACGTGTCGTAAAACCAATAACCAACCAACCAACCACTCTTGGTTGGTTGGTTGGTTGGTTATTGGTTTTACGACACGTCGACCGTTGAGTCATACAGCGTCGCCAATCTCTCACGCCGATTGGTCGCGGGCGAAGAGTAGCGACAGGTGAGATTCGAACCCACAATCTTTCGATTGTGAGACGAGCATCTTACCCCTAGACCACTCGTGCCCTCAGCACACCACTCAAATCATCGTACAACACATAAGACTACAACCAGACATTCACTATGCACGAATTGAGCCTTGCCCTCGGCAAATGTAGAAACACGTCGGTTGGGCCGGACGACATTCATTACCTGTTATTCAAACATCTCAACAAAAAATATATAACGTACTTACTAGCGGCCATTAATTACCTGTGTCTAAATAACACCTTTCCCGCTACATGGCAGGAAAGAGTAGTCATCCCATTACCAAAGCCGCACAAAGATCGTTATATTCCAAAATGGCATAAACCTATCTCACTTTCTAACTGTCCTAGCAAGCCGGTCGAGCGTATGGCCAACCCACGATTGCGATGTTTTCTAGAACACAAGAACTTGCTCGACGAACCTCAGTGCAGCTTTCAGCGTCAAACAACAACCACGGACAATTTCATAATGCGGCATCAAAAGTGGTCTGTATACTTGACGCTACTGCCGCATTCGACCGAGTACACAACACTACACCAACACACAAACTCCATAAGCTATGCCTGCGCGGACACATGCCATTTAATTCCTAACTTCCGCATAGACATGACCCTTAAGATCAGATGCGGCAGGGCCGCATCAAGCACTACAACTCAGGATCAAGGCCTGACACAGGGGAACGTGCTCGAGCCGATCCTCTGCTTTATCATGATTTACAATATGCTTGCTGATCGCACTTTTTACAATAGGCACTTTTTGCGGACAACATAGCCATTTGAACAACAGCACAATGCTTCCCAAAAGCCAAGAAACCATTCAAACTGTTCTAGACCACATGACGAAGTAGTGCAAAACTTCATCCTGCCCGCAGAAAAATCGCCCACCGCCACATCTAGTCGCCTACGCCCCACGTCCACTATTTTTCTTCACAGCAACGACAGAGCGATTGACCAAGTGGAAAGTTTCTTATGAGTACAGTGAACATGTGAAAAGTTTCTTACCTGAGTGAAGTTTCTTCACCTGACAAAAACCTTAGCTTCAACACGCATACAATTGTCATCTCGAAGAGATGCGCGAAGCGCGTCAACCTACTCCGTGCACTTGCAGGCACAGACTCAAGCAGAGACAGAAAAACAGTATTGCGACTCTACATATCAACAAGACGATCCATCTTAGAATACAGCAGCATCATTTTTGCAACCATTTCACCAACACTGCACAGTTAGAAACCGTTCAAAACAGCTGCATCAGAGCAGCCACGCGAACCCTCAGCGCCACGCCGATAGCCAGTCTCCTAATAGACTCAGACATGCCTCCCCTCCGCTTGAGGACAACAGCTGTGCTGCTACCACATTAACATTAAGTCAATTGAAAATCACCCGGCACAGCGATGCTTTCAGCCAGACAGGTACGTCGGAGACCGGTTTGGGCGCAAACTACCACCATGTAGTGTTCAAATTGCCACAGCTTTCAGATGTTAGCCTCACAATACTAAACATTGCAGCTCGACCGCCCACTAGCGCACTCTGGACTTACAGTAAACCAAAGGACGAGTATTTGCCCTCGGGAAAAAGCTGATATCACATCGGCGGAAATTTTCGGCACCTTCAACAAATTCGTCGATCTCAACGATCGCAAAACACGAGCTCACAGTATGCATCCGCATCACTGGACCAGGTATTATACTTTCGAAACACTTACGGGATAACTTTTCCATTTACAAAACTGAAGCACTGGCCATTATGGCCGCTATCTCCATTCTAAAGAGACGCAAAACGAGAAACGTAGTAACTCGTTCAGATTCCACATCAGTCCTTCAGTCAATTAACAACACACGACTGCCAACATCCAGTCATTGATCGAATCCAGCAAACCGTGACCTGCAACGTAAACAACTTTTCCTTTCTCTGGATTCCAGGCCACGTAAACATTTCGGGAAACGAACAAGCTTGACACGCATTGACCTTGACAACAAGCCATTGACCACTTCACCTAATAGGAAATATTCAGTAGACGTGTAAAGCGCCACATACGTAAGCATCACCAGAACACATTAACACGAGACAACTCTACATATCACCGCTCCAACCACACCCACAACATCAAACCAACGCTAAGCACATGGAACACATCAAACCAAGAATGCCGCGTTCAAAAGGTCATCTTCACAAGGCTTAAAACTTGTTCCACAACACTAGCACAACCTTAACTAGAGGATGACCATTATACAACACCACACTGCGACACCTGCAGCACCGCAATAAGCATACGTCACATCCTGCTAGACTGTGGTAGCTCCGACTCTCAAAGACAGCTACTTGAGGCCTTCTGCCAAAATGAGGGCATCACCCTCTCGCGTACATCGCTTCTGGGTGACAAACACCCAGAATTCATTTTGGGGAAACGATGCCTATGCTTTTACCATCCATTCGTTCTGCCACCTCACTTCTTGGAGCTTCTCCACTGAAGAAAAGGCAGAGGTCTGTCCTTTCCAAATCAGAGGCGGACACAGGGGGAGGCAGTGGGGCATGCACCTCCCCCATGGAATGTGGTGCCCATCCAGCCTGGAGAAGGTGCCCATCCAGCCGGGAAAAGGCGCCCCTTCGGCTGGGAAAGGGCACCCCTCCGGGAAGGCTCAAATGCACCACATCTCCTGGCATTGTTCAGCCTGAGGCACCCCTTTGAAGAAAAAGGCACCCATTCAGTGTGACCGAGTGAACCAGTCGATTTTTTTTTCAGGCAGAGGAGCCCCTTCAGAGACAAAGTGTCACATGACAGTTCCTGGATCTGCCCTTGCCCAAAATCATTGTCTTTTCCACCTGCTCTTTGTGGTGGTGGTGGTGGGTGGATTGATGTTTTAGGACGCACCACTTTACGCCCATAGCGCAAACTATCATCATCTTATGGTTGAAGTAGTCATGTTAGTTCATATCAGAGTGCTTACAATGGGTGATAGTAACGTCAAAATATACGTTTTGGAGGAATGGAAGCATATCCCCAGACACAACAATCCTGTAGTATCTGTCGCAGCGACATATCAACACTTTGGGACCGAAGGGATTTGCGGCGTACAGGTTCCAGTACGGGGCAACAAACAGGTAGGGGAGACCGGATTTAGTTGATACAATTTTGGTGAAACTCACATAATAACTCACAATAACAACTCATCACTTATAGCAAAACATCGCTAAAAACACCAGTTGATCCCATACCAACATCAACTCAGTGGTAGGTTGTTCCTCACAATGAAATAAGTTGGCAAAATGTAAGTTAATAAAATATGATATACAGTTGGTATTAGCATAATCCATCAGATTGGTTGGTTGGTTGGTTGGTTATTGGTTTTTACGACACGTCGACCGTTTGAGTCATATAGCGTCGCCAATCTCTCACGCCGATTGGTCGCGGGCGAAGAGTAGCGACAGGTGAGATTCGAACCCACAATCTTTCGATTGTGAGACGAGCATCTAACCCCTAGACCACCCGTCCCCTGCATAATCCATCCGAAAGATCCGTATTTTACGCTTACAGCAATAATACTGGTTTTAGTCCCGACTGGCCACAGCTCATGGTTTGTGTCACTTATGGAGGGGGCAAACGTTCCTTCCGTAATTGCATATTTTCCTTCGTTCAGTCTTCTCTGTCGGGTGATAAATGCCCGTAGAAATATTGAATAAGATCATCTTTGAACAGCTTAGCAAAAGATCCTATTGGTTTTTTTTTACGACACGTCGACCGCTGAGTCATATAGCGTCGCCAATATCTCACGCCGATTGGTCGCGGGCGAAGAGTAGCGACAGGTGAGACTCGAACCCACAATCTTTCGATTGTGAGACGAGCATCTTACCCCTAGACCACTCGTCCCGCAGCAAAAGACCTTAATAAAAAATAGGCAGTTATGTGATTTTGTATTTCATTACCAGCTCACAAAACGTTGATAAAGGCTGATTTTGATACAGGCTGATTAGGCTCATGCGGGCTGCATCAATTTAACCCGCAAGTTGTATGGTACAGTACGTAATGTTGCAGTACGCAATGTTATGGAACATTGTGAGTACATTGTAACGGCAAACGATCAAAACATTTCACCGCATACAAATTAAGAGAACAAGGTAATGACAACAGACATTAAAAAAAATAACAAGTGAGGGCCAAATTAGAAATTAACGGCAAAGCACATACATTTAAATTTTACTTTCACTCCAAAAAAGTGCCACATCGTCACCATCCTGCAGCCGCGCGTCGAAAGGACTTGGGACCATTTTTTTCCCGCGAAAAGTGGGTGCCAGTAACAAAATGTGTGATAGCCATGGACACCGGTTTTGTACTTCAGCCATCCTGTGTATCAACTAGACCCGGTCTCCCCTACATAGTACACTGGTTGGGGTAGGATAGAACAGCCTGCACACCGAGGGCGATGATTTCACCTTAAAAGGTTGCCGTCGATATCCCTGTAGGTCAGTGCTAAAGTTCCAAATGCCCTTTTTTGGAACTTTCGCCACCCAAAGAATTGCATACACGTTTTACAAAAATCAACTCCTTACATTGTCAGATGTCAGATGAAGAGTCTTGTTTAACCAGCAATCCCAGCTAGCTGTCATTAGTTAGTTATTGGGGGTTTAGGGGCGCATCGACTGCAGCGAGCAAGCAGAGCCCAGCTAGATGTCATTAGTTAGTTATTGGGGGTTTAGGGGCGCATCGACTGCAGCGAGCAAGCAGAGCCCAGCTAGATGTCATTAGTTGGTTATTGGGGCTGTGGAGGCGCATCGACTGCAGTGGTCATACAGCGCCCAGCTAGTAGAAGTCATTATCCAATAGTGATAGTTGTAATGAAGAAGAGGGCATGCTCCGAGGGTCTATAACGTATGGTGACCATGACTGATAACGAGATCCACTTCTAGTTCTGGTGTTCTTCGTCTTGTCTTGCCATATTGCGTCTTTGCCATAGCAACTTGGCAATATCATTAAGATAATGCACATTTGTTATTTCAGGTGACCACGACAGCTGCAGTAACATTCCAAGCGGATTCAGGAGTGGAACAGAAAATGAGACGCCAATAAGATTGGAATAATTCCAGCTTGCTAACGTGCACAATAGACGGCAACAGATGCTGATGTCTGGATCACGCTGCAGTCTGCATACAACCTGAACACAATTGAATATGTTCCGTGTAATGGTGCAGGTGGTGCGCAATTGTCTGATACAAGTGAATTAATGAACGGCCATGCCCTCATGCGTACATTCTCCATTTGTGAAAAATGTTCCGACCAAGTGCCCAGAAGAATGCGATGCCGAATACAGAACTATAGAACAAGAGTAGCACCTACACAACTGGCCAGGCACAAAGGCAATTATTTCCTCACAATATGGTGGGCACAAATCATGTTTTACCATGGCGAAGGAATCTTCAGGAAATCAGAGGGACACAAAGCCAAAAAATAGTGTTCAGTGGTGGATGGGGTGGGGTCCACCTAAAAATGTTCTGAAGCAATGAGTGCACAAACAATGCTTGTGAGTACATGCATCACATCATATGGTTGCACTGAAGAGGCCCAATCCATCACTTTTGAAAAAGAATTTCTTTAAAAATGAAGGCTGTATTCCTCGAAACAAGAACAAAGCAGCCAGAAAGCTTCGTCTATCCCAGGGCCACGCCTTAAGAAAACGCCTATGAAAATACTATTTCTAGGTGCACCACTGTATGCATGTACGGTGTACACCCACAGAGGGCACCCGTACAAAATATCAAGCATTGCAATTTTGCCATGGCTGTCCATCCACACTTTTCAACATCAAGCTGTATCTCTATGCGTCATTCTACCCACCTATATTTATGCTTTGATGCCGAAGTTTACACTGAGAGGCATTCAGTTTCAACAACCCAATTGAGCCTTATTTCCTACGTTGGCCGACACTACACGACAGCAATAGTTTCACTTTCTGCTCCTTCAATTATCCAACTATGCCCATCACACAACTCACACTTACGGCTTATCCCAACCAATGCCTCCAATGACCGTGAATATATTGATAAAGGTAGATATGTAGCACCTGCCAGGGGTGGTACCTACCCCAAGCCTGACCAGCAACAATGATTCAATTCGAACAGCGAATCAGTGCTTCCCAAAAAAATACCTCGTCAAATGAAGGCAACCACTATTCTTTGCTTGCCTATTACAGGAAACCACCAATCCCAGACCGGTTGGATTCGATGATTCATGGCTCTCCAGCTCCTACTCCGGTCTGAGCTTTCTAAACTAATGCCAGGAAAGGCTATCAAGAATGCATTTGTTTTAGTTTCCTTGAATATTGAGATGTTTTACAACAATGGACACATAAAACACTTCATTTTTGCATTCTGGAGCGTAGGTAGTTGTCACACCATATAAGTTACATAGCTTGAGCAGAAGGCTGCTACCCACACCCTTATAAATGGCATGTATTGGACGGCACGCTGCTATCGATGTCCCTACAGACCAAATGCATCGGAAAGCAAAGTGCTACTGACACCACTATATACTACATGTCTCGCACAATAGGTTCCTACCAACGAGCCTAGAGATTGCATTTTTCAGCCAGCATAGGTTTCTGCAGACATCCCTACAGATTACGTGTCTAGTTCAACGGGTGACCGCCCCAAAAGTCACCCCTCGCCGTCTGCAGGTCGTCACCCCGCAGGTCACGTGTCCGGGTCGGCCGGCTACCGCGAAGCCCGCGTAGCCGGGTGTTACGCTCTCCGGGGCGGCCAGCTGACGCAGAGACTCCCGCCAGCCATGACCATCCGCCACCAGCCGGCACAGAAGGCCGCCAGCTCTAACGGTGCGCCAGCAGCCGCCGCCACCACACACACACACCGCGGCGTCACGTGCACTTGGCACGGCCGCCACACACCGCGTCCTCACGTGCACTTGGCACGACCGCCACACACCGCGTCCTCACGTGTACTTGGCACGGCCGCCACACACCGCGTCCTCACGTGTACTTGGCACGGCCGCCACACACCGCGTCCTCACGTGCACTTGGCACGGCCGCCACACACCGCGTCCTCACGTGTACTTGGCACGGCCGCCATACACCGCGTCCTCACGTGCACTTGGCACGGTCGCCACACACCGCGTCCTCACGTGTACTTGGCACGGCCGCCATACACCGCGTCCTCACGTGTACTTAGCACGGCCGCCACACACCGCGTCCTCACGTGTACTTGGCACGGTCGCCACACACCGCGTCCTCACGTGTACTTGGCACGGCCGCCACACACCGCGTCCTCACGTGTACTTGGCACGGTTGCCACACACCGCGTCCTCACGTGTACTTGGCACGGCCGCCACACACCGCGTCCTCACGTGTACTTGGCACGGCCGCCACACACCGCGTCCTCACGTGCACTTGGCACGGCCGCCACACACCGCGTCCTCACGTGCACTTGGCACGGCCGCCACACACCACGTCGTCACGTGCACTTGGCACGGCCGCCACACACCGCGTCCTCACGTGTACTTGGCACGGCCGCCATACACCGCGTCCTCACGTGTACTTGGCACGGCCGCCACACACCGCGTCCTCACGTGCACTTGGCACGGCCGCCACACACCACGTCCTCACGTGCACTTGGCACGGCCGCCACACACCGCGTCCTCACGCGCACTTGGCACGGCCACCGCCGCTCTGGCCAAGCCGAATGGGCTGCCGAGGCAGAAAACGGGCGGGCCGCAGCACTGCCGGCACCGCAGCAGCGTCGGTGATCTCTGGGTGATCAGCGTCGGTGATCTCTGGGTGATCAGCGTCGGTGATCTCTGGGTGATCAGCGTCGGTGATCTCTGGGTGATCAGCGTCGGTGATCTCTGGGTGATCAGCGTCGGTGATCTCTGGTGATCTCTGGGTGATCAGCGTCGGTGATCTCTGGGTGATCAGCGTCGGTGATCTCTGGTCTCTGGGTGATCAGCGTCGGTGATCTCTGGGTGATCAGCGTGTGATCAGCGTCGGTGATCTCTGGGTGATCAGCGTCGGTGATCTCTGGGTGATCAGCGTCGGTGATCTCTGGGTGATCAGCGTCGGTGATATCTCGTGCTCTGGGTGATCAGCGTCGGTGATCTCTGGGTGATCAGCGTCGGTGATCTCTGGGTGATCAGCGTCGGTGATCTCTGGGTGATCAGCGTCGGTGATCTCTGGGTGATCAGCGTCGGTGATCTCTGGGTGATCAGCGTCGGTGATCTCTGGGTGATCAGCGTCGGTGATCTCTGGGTGATCAGCGTCGGTGATCTCTGGGTGATCAGCGTCGGTGATCTCTGGGTGATCAGCGTCGGTGATCTCTGGGTGATCAGCGTCGGTGATCTCTGGGTGATCAGCGTCGGTGATCTCTGGGTGATCAGCGTCGGTGATCTCTGGGTGATCAGCGTCGGTGATCTCTGGGTGATCAGCGTCGGTGATCTCTGGGTGATCAGCGTCGGTGATCTCTGGGTGATCAGCGTCGGTGATCTCTGGGTGATCAGCGTCGGTGATCTCTGGGTGATCAGCGTCGGTTATCTCTGGGTGATCAGCGTCGGTTATCTCTGGGTGATCAGCGTCGGTTATCTCTGGGTGATCAGCGTCGGTGATCTCTGGGTGATCAGCGTCGGTGATCTCTGGGTGATCAGCGTCGGTTATCTCTGGGTGATCAGCGTCGGTTATCTCTGGGTGATCAGCGTCGGTTATCTCTGGGTGATCAGCGTCGGTTATCTCTGGGTGATCAGCGTCGGTTATCTCTGGGTGATCAGCGTCGGTGATCTCTGGGTGATCAGCGTCGGTGATCTCTGGGTGATCAGCGTCGGTTATCTCTGGGTGATCAGCGTCGGTGATCTCTGGGTGATCAGCGTCGGTTATCTCTGGGTGATCAGCGTCGGTTATCTCTGGGTGATCAGCGTCGGTTATCTCTGGGTGATCAGCGTCGGTTATCTCTGGGTGATCAGCGTCGGTTATCTCTGGGTGATCAGCGTCGGTGATCTCTGGGTGATCAGCGTCGGTGATCTCTGGGTGATCAGCGTCGGTGATCTCTGGGTGATCAGCGTCGGTGATCTCTGGGTGATCAGCGTCGGTTATCTCTGGGTGATCAGCGTCGGTATCTCTGATCAGCGGTCTCTGGGTGATCAGCGTCGGTGATCTCTGGGTGATCAGCGTCGGTGATCTCTGGGTGATCAGCGTCGGTGATCTCTGGGTGATCAGCGTCGGTGATCTCTGGGTGATCAGCGTCGGTGATCTCTGGGTGATCAGCGTCGGTGATCTCTGGGATCAGCGTCGGTGATCTCTGGGGATCAGCCGGCGGGTGATCAGCGTCGGTGATCTCTGGGTGATCAGTGTCGGTTATCTCTGGGTGATCAGCGTCGGTTATCTCTGGGTGATCAGCGTCGGTTATCTCTGGGTGATCAGCGTCGGTTATCTCTGGGTGATCAGCGTCGGTTATCTCTGGGTGATCAGCGTCGGTGATCTCTGGGCTCGATTGGAAGGAAATACGCCTTCACTGATCTCAACCTTCTCAGTACGACATTCTCAGTCGCTCTCCGGCCATTGATTCCTGACGTCCGAACGGTCGGACGGTACTCTGCGCATTATAATGCTACGGACAGGTGTTGGAATCCTACAAAACCGGACCAGAGTTGTTTTAAACAGCAACAGAGGTGCTACAATATAATTCCACAGGGACAATAGTGAAGAACTTCATTTAGTTCAGGGGAATGTTCTCTCCTGATTCCCCCACCCAGCTTGAAAATATGTTGCCCGGGTTTTTATCTGCCACTCGAGTTGGAAAGGTCAGATGCACTGAAAACTTATTTGAGTTAACATATTTGATCAAAATGCTTAATTATTCGGACTCGGACACACATAAAGCGAAAAATATTTCAGCCAGTACTTTGACCTTGATCGACGGGTCTTCTAAAGGGCTATGAACTAAATAAGACGAAACAAAAAATCCAGCTAGCAAGTACTGGCTAAAATATTTTCCCTTTACCCAGAATTAGTCCGAATAATTAAGCATTTTGACCATTGATATCCACCCGGGTAGAAGTGTGCTTCCGCAGCTACATAATTAGCATATTTGGTTGTCACGCATTCAATTTCAAGCACAAATATGCATGCTGTTGCATGCATGCAATATGTTGGTCAGATGCGTCACCATGGCTGCCAGGAGAGCAGTGCTCCCAATCGCCTGGTGTCGTCTGTGGTCCACTGGGACGATCAGATTTGGTGTGCGAATCAATGGGAGCCGAGTGAAATAACCCCACGACCGCAGATACAGTTACCACGACAGGCCTTGGCCTGTCGTGGGAACCCTCTCATCAAACATCCTGGCGACGTCTCTGCTGTTAGGGAATGAAATTTGTCCATATTGTATATAGTACCTTGCAATGATTATCGCACTGGTTATTGCAAGGAATATCCCACCAGCTCTTGTGAGAAGGGCACATAAATCATCATTATAATAATCCCATGTATAAATCATTTTCATCATATGCCCCAAGCATGAAATTATACTGAAGTCCTAAGCCCCCACCCAAATCAATTTGCGAAAACATACACATGACAATGCATGCATACCACACCGCATGCCGTGCAACTAGCTGCCGCTAGCAGTGAAAACAAAGGCACCAAGTACAGGTCATCAAGATGACAAGGTGTATGTCCAGTGTCCACATTCTTCAGATTCATCGTAGCGGAAGACTGAGTGAAAATCACTTTCAGTAGTTTATTACAACAGCAGATGAACATTCGAATATTAGGGTGTGTTTAACGCCACACCTCGAGCTATTTCTTTGCAACTACAATCATAGCGTTTAGGTGAATATTGCGAATATTGAATTGAATATTGAATATTGCGACTTGTTGACATCCCTGAAGTTACAATGTCTCAGCAACGCTACAGCGAACTCCCGATTCCACCACTCAATGCTCACTGCATCAATCATGGGCGTCGCAACCGTTGGGATGCGTGGGGACCGGACACCAAATGATAGTTTTTTGGTGGGGTCCGACCCTACTTGGAAAACTGGAAAACTCCAGGATACCGCATCTTCTTGACTTTGCCTTTCTGTATCAGGTGACATCTAAATCGGGTGGATGGTCTTGCCCGACATCCCCGAAGCGGGTCCGCCATGCGGGCCTCAGTCACGAACAATGTCACCATGGAACACAGAGTGCCCCACGATTGGGCCGACCTGCCTGTCTGACCTGTACTTAAAGATACGTTGCATTTGAAAGGATTGTGCGGCTATTGCATAGCATTGTGTATTACACAACAGCAAACATGATTTTATCTTCCGCCATGCTGGCGCTGAAACAATCATTCATCGCAGCTTTGGGTGCCAGTTGTTGCACAAAATATTTTCTCTATCGCAATAGCCAGTGGCATGATAGGGACGCCGGCCGACCCACAGAGGTCTCGAAGTATGAGAGCCGCGTAATAGCCTACGACTTTATGACCGTGGAGAAAAACGCTAATTTGTTTCTGCGACGGCACGATGATCGTGTTGGTGGCTTGTGTCTGGGTTAGAGAGGAGCGTAGGAGCATGGGAAGAGCAGAGTAGCTTTCGAGCATAAAACAATGCTGTTGGAGTTACAGGACCAGTTTCCGAAATTTGAGTTTGTTACGTTAAGTGACAGGGTAGTGACGATAGTCACGAACTTTCAAGCTATAACTCCGACCGGAAAATTCGTTCCTGCGCCAAAAGGGTTGGCCTCCACCGGAAAATGAAGGTTGTGACGCCATTGGATCATATAGGTTTTTTCTAGCGCCTCCTGGGACATCAAAAACACAATCACATTCGCCGCCGCACACGGACTTACTTGTCTCCAGCGACTGCAGCTTGACGATCTTCTCGCGGGCGAAGGCGACGAAGCTGAGCACCTCGTCCAGCTCCTCGTCGAGCTCACGCAGCTGGAAATAGTGTTGCAGCACCAGCACGGCCTTGAGCGCCTCCTGCGAGGAGGGCCGGCGCCGGGCGGCCGGCGAGCCGTGGCACTCGCGCCGGGCCGGCGGCGACCGCTCGCGCTTGACAGGTGGTGACCCCTGCCGGTCGGCCGACAACGCCGGCGACGCCGCCCGCCGGTCCGCCTTGACCGCTGGCGACGCCTGCCTGTCCGGTTTCGGCGGCGGCGGCGACTGCGGCGACGGCGGGTCGACCGACCACCAGACCGCGTCGTCGGCGGTCACGAAGTCGGCGAATGTGGCGGCCGGGGGCGGCTGGAACGCGCCGCCGGCCAGCGCGCCGAACGCGGCCGCCTCGTCGACCGGCGGCGTGGCGCCGTTGGCGGCGTCGCGCCGCAGCAGGCCGGCGGCCGCGTGGAAGCGCACCACGTGCTCGGCGCTCACGTCGCTCCACCAGGCGCGGCTGAGCAGCGTCACCGCCTCGTCGGCGTTAGGCGGCCGCTGGTGGTCGGCCAGCCAGCCGGCCACGCGCCGGCGGAACTGCCGCTTCAGCTGGTGCAGCACGCCGTCGGCGGCCAGCTGGGCGCGCGTCAGCGGGCTGGCCGGCAGGCACGCCAGCTCGACGCTCTCCAGGCCGGCGCCGGCGCCGGCGGCCGCGTGCAACGGGTGCGCCTCGCAGAGGAACAGCGCGCGCCGGCCCTGCGCCGCCAGCTCGCCGTTGCGCCGCTCCAGCCAGCCGGCGAAGTCGGCCGGCCGCAGCCAGCCGCGCGGCTCAGAGCGGTACGCCAGCCGGCCCGGCTGGCTGGCGCCGCCCAGCGCCGGCTGGCCGGCCACCAGCAGCGGCAGCTTCTGCGAGCCGTCGGCGCTGGCGGCCGCCAGCACGCTGAGCCGCCGCGGCGCCAGCTCGCCGCCCGCGCAGCTGTCCACCCGCGCGTGCGCCTGTGCCGGCGTCAGGTCGAACACCAGGCCCATCGACGCGACGACGAACACGTCGGCGGCGGCGTAGTCGTCCAGCATGGCCGGCAGCTGGCTGAGCGACAGTGCGCCGGCCGCGGTCAGGTCGGCGCGCCAGCCGTCGGCCGGTCCGGCCCGGCCGCCGGCCAGGCCGTGCCGCCGCCGGAAGCTGTCCAGCCAGCCGGCGCTGCACTTGAAGTCGCTGACGCCCAGCTGCCGCGCCAGCTCCTGACTGTAGGTCAGCATGCGCTGCGCGGTCACCGTCTGGCTGCCGGCGTCCTGCTGCTGCAACCATGCGAACAGCGCCTCCTCCAGCTGCGGGTGCGTGCCGCGCCGGGCGCGCATTCGCTTCCGTTGCGGCCCCAGTTGCTCGATGTCGTTAAGGTTCAAAATCCGCTCCTTCTCCTTGAGAATGGTCGACAGCGTGCTTTTCGGGATGTGAAACTGTTCGGCGATCTGCGACTTGGTGCGTCCGTTACTGTTCTCCACCTCCAGAATGACGGCCTTCTTCTCCTGTATCGTGAGCGGGTTCACCTTGCGCTTGACGGTCGACATCCCGCGCGCGCCGACACACACGGCACGCGGCACAACGCACACTGACGCACAGCGCGCCGCGTCCCTGGCGCAACGGCGCGGCAGCGGCGGCGCCCGGCGACGGCGCGCCACGCTCCCCGCCGCCGCCCGACAGTCAGCTGTTGAATGGCCGGCGGGCAGGCCCGACCGTCACTGCCGCCGGCCAGGGGGAGCGGGGAGGGGAGGCCGCGATTGCCGGCCCGACACGGGCCGATCGGGCCGAACGCGAGTGCGTGCGTCGTGCGTCGACGCGGTCGGGTGGGGCGACTCGTCGCGGCGGCGGCGCGTCGCTGCCGCGCACTGTGCGTCGTCTGGCCGGGCCGGCGCGACCGCCAACACCCCTGCTGGCCGTGACCCACACTACGTCATCCGTTTACCGTTCGCCGGCGCTGCCGGTTTTTCGTGCCGGGCCGGCGGCGCCCCGCCGCCGCGCGCGCCTGCGGCCGCCCCTGCCGCGCGGGCCGCCCCGGCCGCCGGCTCTCTCTAACTCGAACAGCTCGAAACAAAGACGCCGGTCCGGCGCCGGCCGGGGAAATTCTTTCGGTGCAGAACCGGTCACGTGACCGGTAACGGCCGCCGCGTCAGCCGACGCCGTCGGCGGCGCTGGCGCCGCAGCTCGAACGCGAACGCGGCGCCGCGCCGCGCGCCGTGCATGAATGGCGCCGCCACGCCACGCCGTGGTCACGAAAGTATTGATCGCGTTTGTGTGCGCTCGGCAAACGCGCTTCATCTACAGAGGGGCGCGCGGCGGCTATTTTTGTCGCTTGAACGGGTGGCGGCGGCGGAGACGGCGGCAGCGGTGACACAGCGCCCCTGTCGGCCGCCACGGGGCTGATCGGCGCCGGGTCGGTGCCTCGTCACGAGACCGCCACCGCGCCGGTGGCGGCGGTTTCGTCGCGAGCCTTCTCGGAACCGGCGCGGTGACCGTGCACGGCCATTTCGGCCGTGGCGGGGGCGCCAGTTTTCCCGGCGAGCGATCGGCGCAGCGCATCGCATCGACAAGCGCGACACCGCTTTGTTATCAACGCAGGACAAACATCAGTCCCAGGATTACTTCGAATCATCAATTGCTACATGTATACCGTGCTTTGTTGAAGGAACACACGTATTAAACACACTTCCACTGAAATCAGTCTGTGTGTTCCATGTTGTGATTCACTTTTAGGACGCCATCCGCAGTAACTAAAATTACATACTCAACCTACTTAGTCAGTCGAGGAAGGCAATGTTTAACGTTGGAGATTTTATGGACAGATTGTGTGGTGATTGCCATCCACAGCTGCACCCGCCATTCCGCTTTCGTTCGCTTTATGGGCCGATCAGAAGATGCTTCAGTGTAAGTAAAATATTGCTCATTTACGGCCAACTATCGCATGGACATGCCCAGGGGCGGCGGATCATGTGGAATTGCATCCCCCCTACTCCCTCCTTTTAAACGGTCAAATCTAGTACCAACTATACGGGTTTTAATGCTGAAGAAATTATCTGCATAAGAACTGTCTCTCGCCTCTCCTGTCCCGATCCTAAATCCAGATGTCCCACGGTCGCCATACCATTACTGATATCAAAACCGACTTAAGCATTAATCGTGTACAAGCGCTATTCTGAGTATCATATAGGGGAAAGTGGTGGATAATGAGGCATCATGCATAGCGAAAAATCGATGAGATGCTGCTTGGCTCAACTTTTGTCAAAATGTGCGATGCTGCTTGGTTCAACTTTTGTTCACTAACACGCGCATCTGCCGATCATTTCCGTTCACCCTTGATCGAGTCGTCGCACACACGTGAGGCCAGTGTAGCCTTTATTATTTTTGAGAGTGTCTGATACTGTTTCTACGGCTGGAGACTTAAATACATTGATACTAATGAGCAACGATTATTTCAGTGAGGTACTTAACCATTGGCATCATGACGATGATTGTGTTGTCTGAGATTAATGGGTATCGCTTTCAGATATCGTGCAAAAGCATGTTTTCACATATTTTTTATCAGTCCAGGG
>JAOTOM010002999.1:0-80000 GCA_034440615.1 Ashinkailepas kermadecensis | reverse complement strand
CAATTAGCAAAACGTGAGAGGCCTAACAGAAACCGGAGAATCGCGTGTAGTGTGACGAATGTGCCGAATGCGCAAGAGCGGGTGTACACGTGCATGAACGTTAGCGTTTTGGCGGCCGGGCGTTATTAACTAGAATGCCTGAAATTTGAAAATTTTACACTTTTGAGTGATTTGCACAGGTGTACTTTCAGCAGTGTGAGGTGACTTATCAAGGGATATCAAAGGAAAAACCTTCGAACAGGATTGGGGGTTAGGGTTGAAATCCGGTGACTCAGAAATGATGGTGGTAGATTGAGCCCCCTCCACAGGACAATTAAGTTCGTCACTAATTATTTTACTTAAAAAATTAAAAGTGGCCCTTCAAAAGAATAGTGGTCAAGATCTGTCCAAGAATATAGGAGATTAGGGTCATCGAACTTTTAACGTCATGTTTTGCAACCTAGCGGCGAACAGAAACTAAATCTGATTGATATAAAAAGAAAAACAAGAAATCGGATTTCGCTAAAATGGGAAAACAACAAGGATTGTGAATATGCCACTTAATATTTTGGGGATCAATGCTTAAACTTTTGACCACGTGATCTTTGTGTATGATCATGTCAAACATTTCCCCTTTATTTTGCTCTTTTTAGGTGAAAATGTTGTTCGTACAATTGCTTATCACATAATCTCAAATACAAATTCGCTTTATTTTAGCATACATTATGCTAATCAGGTCATGGCTAATAGCCTGCAAAGGCCTAAGATGTTCCTACCTCAACACATGTCAGAAACATGGTCAACTTTGATACCAAATGATAGCCTTCATCACCTCTGGCATAAAATTGGATGCATTTGTATTGCTTGCCACCTTTGTGACCTCCGTGACCTGAAAAGGTCATGAATAGGACACTGTTGCATTGGCCATTTTGCAAGTTCAGTGATATATTGACGGATCAAAAGAAAGTCCTTGCTCCGACGATGTGGTTACCTCGCAAATATTGAACATAATCCCATTTCTGTCGCATGAACCCCAAGCCAGACCTCAAAATAGGGTCACGATTCCGCCCGGCTTGCCATTCTGTGCAGAATGATATCGGCGTTGAAAAAGAGATGGTACAAAGCTACATTCTCCCTTGACCATTGGCTGTTCGAGCTGTACACTGGGCCAATGGAACCCTTTCTGGTTCCATTTGGTTTGGTACAAAATATGACCAGCTTTTGGAGAAATCCCAATGATCAAAGATTATCATCCCAAAGTGATTTTTGTTTAGATCTTTAAAGAACCTGCTCCGCGTCTCAGCAATGACCCTCCATTGTCCGCTCGCACACAGTACTATGGACGGAGGAAGGCAAACTCTGAAAATCCAATGCTGGGATTATCTACATCGTCCTTGAACGTGGCATATAGCTCACTGAGGTTTCCCAGCATGAAGTATTTCTGCACGCGCACTTTCTTCCCGTCCAGATCTCGAACAAATAGCGAGTCTTTTTGATATTGGTCCATTTTACTGATATCGCCAGATTCACGAAACGAACGCGCTTTGATTTTTGCATCGTCTGTGACGCGTTCGACTTTAATAAATGTGGACAATTTGAACAGAACACCAAGCTCCTTCCTGGCCTTTCCGCTAGCTGTCACGCGGTAGTCAGGAGCACCGAAGGAGCTCATCGTCTTTGTCTTACATAATGGCGATAACCTCATAATCTGACGTCTTCGCTTGTGGTGGCTTAAGTATTCACTTGTTTTGTTCCGTCTGGATCGTTGATAGCCATCCAGCTTCAGCAATAGCCTTAACATAGATGCTAGAGGCTAAAGAGAATGGATGCATTCTTGTGAGATGGAATAGCTGCAAACTGGGTGTTCGACAATACCTGTAATAAGTTCCAAAACATGTGTGCATACAGGTTGCTTAACACCGATGCAGCATTCGCAATGCATTGATTAAGCAATACAATGACCAGGAATGCTTGCACGATGTCAAATTGTCAAAAACTAACATTGAGTCGATAACCAAGCCCCGTCACAGCAGGGAACTCAGAACGAAATACATCTGTGTGCCATCTCTTGTCAGTTTCCATTACACAGAACAACACCGGAGGCGTGACCTTATCTTGACCTAGAACCGCGAATTTTAATTCAACAGTAATGGTATTATGTAGCATCCACATCCACCGGGGCAAGGAATTCCTATTGGTCCCCTGCATGTCAACAAATTTACAAAGAATATACAATGGAACAGTGACTTGAGTATGACCTCCATGTCGGGTCACGAAAGGTCACAAAAGTGCAACACAATAAACATGTATCCAAGTTTGTGATAGGGCAATGAGTGTTTTCGCTTGGTGCCAAACTTGACCAAGTTTATAGCAGGCTTTTAAATAGGCACATTTCGGGCCTTTGAATGCTGTTAATCATGACCTCATTAACATGATGTATGCTGACATAAAGCGTCTTTATGTTAGATGATGATAAATAATGGTATAATGAACGTTTTAACATTGAGACGAAACGTTTTTTGGAATTGTGACCTTGAAAAAAAATATAACCGGGTCAAGGGATGAAGCATTAATCGAAGAAAACATTAATTGGCCTTGTTAGTTTCTGGTTTTAATCATACCCGATTGCTCGCTTTTCTTTCAAAGTAAACCTGAATTGTGTTCTTCACAAGGCTGCATGACATGACCTCAAAAGTTCACTGACTCGTATCCCCATAACCCTTGGCATGATTGAAGCAAGACTCGCAGAAGCGGATTGTGGGCTTCCGAAAACCCTGCACACTTGTTATCATTAAATTATGACATATCATAGTGTTAAACTTGCATGATGCCTTGGTGATTTATTATGGAACGCCCCAGTAGGTAACTATTACCTTCCTATATAAAATACGTGTGCGCCCTGCAGTAACACAGCCAGGATTCTGTGATGGAAGGGCCGACATCAAACCCAATGCTTATGTCTTCTAAGGGAGCACATCTCTCATGGAAAAGGCAAGACGCGTCACTAATTGAGGGAACCCCTCCTCTCCCCCTATGGCTGCGCTACTGACACTGTGTGTTACTCGATCAAATATCCGTTTTACCCGTCTTTGGCTGTTCTGGTAGGTCGGTAGGAACAAAAATGGCAACGCCGCCGTCGGCCGTCAAACGACCGGCGCAGTATTAATGGTCGACTAGCGTCATCATCTTGCAGTGAATTCAAATTTCAGCTGAACCAATCTGGACCAATCAGTGTCCGGGGCTGTGACGTTTGACCTTGAGCTTGCAAATGCTGGAGCAAGGCTTCGGCGTGGCTTCAGCAAGGTCGCAGATCAGCCAAGCATGCACCAACCGAAAGCTTGGTGCAAGCAGTGACGCCATCCTGGGAAAACCAAGAATTGCTTAGTGTTGCTTCCTATTGCATTGCTTATCACTGAGTGAAAGCTTCGTATAGACCTAGCCCAAGGATGACGAGGTTAGCACGGACAGGCTCCTGGGGACATTTGTTCAGTGTATGCAGCAGCGTCTCCATGATGTTGATTTGTCTCATTTTTCCATTGAAGGCTGTCTGGCATCAGTACTTTCCCCCTTCTTAAGCACAGGCTTGCACAGCCCCCTTCAAAGCACCATTGCTTGCTGTGGAAATCGAGATCATAACTGTGATTGGCCGCCATAGCTGCCCTCTCGTGGGTGCGGTGGAAATGAGTGCTTGTGCATCTACATAGGTGGCGTACCGAGCCGTAGCACCGCCATAAAACCATTTTTGCGCACATTTAGGAGTACTTCAGGGTAGGTTTTGGTGTTGAATGAAAGAGCAGACCACATCCTGAGGAAAACAAATAGATTGAAAAGCTATACCACATGATATAATATCAGTTGAAAAGACTGATGATCGGGTCGAATCGGGTCGGGACTCGGAGCTAGATGTGACTCGGAGTCGGGACTCGGAGCTTGACCCACTGGTGCCTCTCGCTCGCTTGTAAAAAGATTGACAGGAGCTTGCATTGTGAAACTGGCAGCCAGTCCGACATACCTACTTCAGCCAGCCTGAGTAACTGCACCCAAACAATCATTTAAGCAATGACACGTGTATTTGAAAACTTGTCTCGAAGCGGTTCCGCATCTGCGCGGGTGGTGCATGTTGCATATGCACTAGCGGATCCAGGGAGTGGCCATTCCGGCCATGCCCCCCCCCCCTGAAGCGCTTAAAGGGGAGTACATAGTGTCTTTTGCCCCTCCCCCCGAAACCAACAGAAGTCAACTAAATTAAAATGCAGTAACCTTTGCCGAGGTTACAAAAATATCGTCTGGATGAAAGAATCACCAATTTAAAGGATTTTTTACTTAAAAATAATTGTTTGGAAGCCAGTATGGTAGCATAGTAGATTCTGACACACATCGAGGGTTCTATGCTGCTCAAGTTCTGCTTACAGCAAAAGTTGACAAAATCGAATCCGCCAGTGTGTACACGTGCACGAACGTTGACGTGGTACAAGACGTTGAACGTGAACGTGAACGTTTTGGTAAACAAGAACAAAAATCCGGTAACATAGAAACGGTGGAGGTAGGCTGGGCCCCTACACAGGAAATTATGTTGTCAATTATTATTTTATTTTAATTTAATTTTTTTTTTTTTAAATTTGCCTTTGCCAAATAGTGGTCGAAATCCGGTGCTTTTAACCAAAAATTGTGGGAGAATGGGCACCCTCCCAATCCGTTCGACCCCTCACCTGATGCAATTCCTAGGTACGCCACTGGGGGAGGGGGAGGGGAGGGGGCTGACGCCGAAAACCTAAAGTTAACCCCCCCCAAATCGGTGGGCTAGATCCGCCAGTGTGAATATGGGATGTATACTATGATATATGCGGTGTAGTGCAATGTTTACACTTAGCTGGGAAGCATTTGTATCGTCTTGCTGGTGTGATACATCCTCAGTAAAGGTTCACATCGTCAAAAAAGTGCTTCTTTACACAGCAAAAAAAAACATTCTCCTTTAGCAGTGGCTATCGTCATCCGCTAAACAAAATTTGTTTTCCGGAGTCCATCGTCCAGTATGGCATGCGAATGTTTTCATTGATCGTTGGCGCAAACGTGTCCGAGGACAATAGTGACAGATACATGTGTGCAAGTGGGCAGCGACCGAAAAGCCTTTGCAGGAAGCTTAACAACCACCATTGGTATCAACATAGACATGGCCGCTATAAACTTCATTCCCTCTATTTGAGCTTCGGTTACAGTTTGCTGGATGAAACGTGGTCCCAACCGGCTTCAAAGCGATCATTCGATCCCCAGTTATCAAGTCTGTATTTGGAGGCAGTGTTTACTTTCGAAAGGCTGTTCGCCAACCGGATGAATGCTTCAAGTCTGAAGAGTACTTACGCTGAGTCTTTTCGATTGGACACAAGATTAAGTATCGAATAAATCAACGATTCGCCCAAGCTTTAACCGCCAGAACCCGAGACGGGCCTGACGCGGCATGCATACATCGACTTAATATGTTGCTCTTAAAATAGAGCCATTGTATCTGGAACGAAGCTCTCCATATATAGTTCAAACTAGCTAGTTTCAAATAGTTAATAGCAGCATAGCCATCTGTGTCCTTTATGATTTTCATCGCTTGCTGCAAACCTCCATGCTACTACATCTACCTTGGTATGGAAAAGACTGAAGATATGCTGAACAGTTTGCTATTTGAATTAACTCTTGCCATATATTGGAGAATTAACTTCACGCAATCCAGTGAGTCTGTGGCCATTTGTTAATTCATATAAAGATGAACCAAATATTCCCGTTGTCCACAACGATATTTTATAGTCTTGATTGATTCCGAATAATTGCGTAGATTCTTCATAAGGGCGCACGCATCGGAACCGGTTGCATAACAACCGCCTCCCGACCGTCATGTAGCCGCCATATGGAAATAAATAATTATTGGGAATAAAACGTAGACATAATCGTACAGAGAGAGAGAGAGAGAGAGAGAGAGAGAGAGAGAGAGAGAGAGAGAGAGAGAGAGAGAGAGAGAGAGAGAGAGAGAGAGAGAGAGAGAGAGAGAGAGAGAGAGAGAGAGAGAGAGAGAGAGAGAGAGAGGGGGGGGAATGGAGACATACATCTGCTGAAGCAGACTGAGAGATCATGAGTAAATAATTACGCACCCCGTTTGGTATCTAGTGTTTGGAGTAAAATATCCTGCGCCAGCTCCGGCAATTTACAGACCATGGAGGGGTGGGGATGGCCAGGTGTTGGGCTCTGGGTGCTAAAGGTCCCTGGTTCAACACTCGCACCACTCGGGACATTTTCCAATCCCGCGGCCCACCGGCGAAGCAGTGTGGGCGGCGCCATTAGCCGTGATCGTGCACAAAGTGCGTCGAGAAACACCCAATAAACAAACAAACAAAGACCATGGAATGAATCTGATGGAGAAAATAGCGCAGGGAGAAAGATGATTTGGACAGATTGTGGAGCGGGAAGGATAAATGGATGCGGTTGGAACCCTGTACTTCCCGGTTACAGATACAAGAGTAGAATTCATGAATGGTTTTGGCCAGATACTGCACAGCCTTGACCAGATACTATAACCCTCGATGCAAAGCTTGAGAATCGACAGAACCGTTGCATCTGAATTTGACCTGATTAACGCCAGGCACGAATCAGAGAACTGATCAGTCGAAGCGGCATATTCTCCTCTGGGTTATTTGGAGGGGCGATGGTGCATGACAACGAATACTGAACGAATCAAACGGTATATGTGGCGAGCATATCGACCAGGTTCTCCAGAGTCACACAGTAATCTGAGGTAACTGACATCTAGTGGTGAATCTTGCAATTGTATTTTACATTGTGACTGCCAGGCTGCACGACTGGTGCTATTTAGGTGGCATGAATACCAGCCTGCAGCCAGTTCTGGGTGTCCTCGACGTTCCTTCCATTTGTCGTACGTGGTACGTGATCGTGTTTTGGATTTGTGTGTCAAGCGAGTGGCAGACATTTCATTTTGTTTGCAAATCCAACCATTAAAAACACACCGTGCATAAAGTCTGAAGATGCGGCTAAGAAAGGTTTGCGTCCTTTGAAACTAGCACGCAATTTGAAATATAAAAAATATCTACCCCTTAACCTATGCTTGTTTACAAACAGTTTTCCTAGATTTTGTGCTTGCGCAGAGTAACACATCCCGATTTTCTTCCTAGTACTCGATCAAAAATTTGACATATAGGGCATGTCGTTCTCGGAGTTAGTTCCATGACAAGTATGGATGAAAATACAAATTGTTGTTTTCATAGTAAGCTCAAACAGAGTAAATACAAAGCAGGGCGTCACTTTTTGAGGAAAAAAACATTGGGGGGAGGGGGGGACGAAGTGTCAATGAACTAGACTCCCCCCCCCTCTCCACAACCGAAAACCCATCGGATTTCGCCCACTTTATTTTGAGATCTCAAAACTTCTGATTTTCTATTTAACGATGCCAGCGTAAAACTAATTTGAATTATTTGGAGGCCCCAAATCAATATGGGCGCCAAGATGAACATTGGTGGGTCCGTGGCCCACAAAAAGGGTGCAAATCGACACCCCTGTGTACTAACGAAATAATCTCGTGGTTGATTTAGAAAGGTGTCCTGTCAGTGGGCTGTGCTAATAACCGACGAGCTTTGATGGGTGCAAGGCTTTAGCTTTGCATTGGCGGAATGTGGGGCTCGTCGTTAATCAGGTAGGTTGATACTCTGTCAAGTTCTCGGCAGATACACTGCTAGATCTCTCGGGTATGACACGAACCGAGTCGTGGCATTGCAATATCCCGGAGCCAGTGCTTCCCATGTGCGGGCAGTGGTTGTGACGGTACGAGGAAATGGGCCCATTTTTCGTGTAGGTAAATTTTGCACTTTTGGCTGTTCCATTTAGTGCTCGTTTTAAGCTTAGCTCAAGTACGTGTGCGCTCAGTAATCGTGTATCTAATGTGTGTCTATATGGCTGTTCATGTGTGATGATCAAGTCTTCCACGGTTATTCCTGTGGTGAGTGGCAGGGCCTACCATGCAGGACCTACCATGGGGTGTGCACTGTGCAGTTACCCCTACCCCATCAATGGTTCAGTTGCCCCACCCTCATATCCTATGGATATCACATCTGGACCTGTGGGGTTCCACCGATATTGAGGAATTAGTGAATGCACTGCCGTCCCACCTCCAACCAACTCCATACAACATCGCCAGTGACTCCCAAAGAAACATGTCCAGAGAAAGTTGGCTTTTAAGCATGTTAGCGTCTTTGTTCAGGTTGCTTCTGAAGCATCGATTGTTCATGGAGGATCAAGCCGTTTTTTCTGTTTTGAGTATGTATTTCCAAACGTTGCATGTTGTGCAAAGTAGTCTATGTGCACATACAGATTACTCCAAACAGCAAAAACGATTGATCCTCAATGAATAATCGATGCTTCAGAACCAACATGAACAAAGACGCTAATATGCTTTAAGCCATCTTTTTCTGGATATGCTTCTTAGGGAGTCACTGATGGTGTTTTATGAAGCTGGTTAGAGATGGGAAGCTCAGTCTCGCTTTTTTGCAGCCGCCTATTTTTATCAATCAATGTTTTATTTATGGCACCCCGTAATACATTTTCAGCCGTCTGGCGAGCATGGGGATGTCCACGACAAGCTAGTTTCGACCATGGTTGTTGTCCTATATACATTTGAGAGAGCAAGCGCCCTCTCAATGTTAGCCTTTTCTTCCCTCCCCTCCCCTCAATAACTGCAACTTTCAACAAGAGATCCAATAGACTGTCCCCCCCCCCCCAATCCATTTGGGCCCACCCATTGCCTTCATGTATTCCCTCCCCCCCCCCCCCCAATAATTCATAAATCAACGCCTGTAGCTCGTACTCAATGTGGGATTGCTTTACAGAGTAGTGATTAAGTCCCAGAGCTATTTTTCAGACGGGCATCTGGCAGCGAAATGAGCGCGGGCTCACCGGTCCGCGGCGTCAGCGGCGACGCCACAAATCGCCGGATCGCCGATCGTGCAGCACCCAGCTGCACCGCGAGCATGCGGTCTGATCCGTCGAGTCGGTGGGGAGGGGGACGGGGGAATGGGGAGGAGGATCAGCTGCCCGGCCACAGGCTGACATGCGACCGCAGCCGGCGGCGGCCGCGGCGGCCGCGTCACCGGCAGGCGCCGGCCGGCGAACCTGCGGAACTCCGGGTTTGGAACTCAGGGTGTGGAACTCTGGGTGTATAACGCGGGCTGTATAACTCCGGGGATGGAACTCCGAGTGTGGGACTCCGGGTGTGGAACTCCGGGTGTGGAACTCCGGGTGTGGAATTCCTGTTGTGGAACTCCGGTCAGTACGCGAGGCCGCCGGCCTGCGAAGGCCGCCTGCCGCGCGCGCCGGCCCGACGGCACACCTCCGACTCGAACCTGCACTGGGGTGAGCTCCATTCAAATGCGCCTCAGGTGTGATGACGTCACCAGCCATCGTGTGGCCACAGGTGCGGCGGTGCGGAGTACACATCCGCACCGGGATCAGATGCGCGGCTGAATGGAATGGATGGGACAGCAGCACGACGGCCCGTGTCACATTTTGCACAGCCCGTCACCCATGATCAGGTGACCAGGAGAGCCCCCGACCTCTTACTTAAAGACACGAAGTACCGTGCACTGGTACCAAAGTAAAGTTGTACATGTTATAGGTGTGTATGTATATGCTGCAGTACTTAGCCTATCTGCGAACCGACTTGGAATATTATGTACAGGCATGGAACCCTTACATATAAATAAATATAGATACGCTAGAAAGAGCGCAGCACAAAGCCATTAGACTCATCAGTGGACTAGGTAACTTAGAATAGAACGTCAGAACATGCTGGAGAACATGCTGCGTCAGAACATGCTGGAAAACGAACGTCAGATCCGCTTTGGCCTGTCAGAATTGGGTGTTGTCTTTCATGCAACAAAGTCATGCTGTACCAGGTAAATTCAGCTGGTAGGAGCATGCATGTTCTGGATCAAGACATGCGCCTATTCAGAATCACATACTTATGTGATGCAACTTTCAACTGTGCCTTAACAGGTTGCATCGCCCATGTTCAAGAAAAAAATATAAGTTTGTCCAGTGAGATACAATTTACAAGTACGATGTGAACCAAATATCAACTCAAATATCCGTATGTCAGGCTTCTATTGAAGGGGTTGCTACGACGGGCCATTGTTAATACGCTTCTAGTGACAAAGTGGGAGGTATGTTGCCTAACCAAGCCAGGAGTTCTCAGTTGTCACTTACTGCTCGGAGTTTTACGGAATCATGATTCTGCAGGCTGTGTGTGGTTTCCCCGTAGTTATGCTTTGTGATCTTTAGAAGAAAAAACTAGCCGTCATGCACTAGCCTTCCAGACCACGTGGGGTCTATTACACAATACGTATTGCACGCCCATCGACTTCAATTGCCACGAAGAAGCTTATAATGAATCACATGTAGTCATTTTTCCGGTAATATAGTTAAATTATCCTTCTGACCTATGCTAACGCTCATCTTTTCCGGTTTTATGTTTTTATGCTAGGCCTACTTTTGCATGATTGCAACAATATTAAATACATAATAATCGATGCACATCATTAATATTTGGTAATTGGTGCGTTTTTTTGGCTTGATGTCTAAACTGAGACTGTGGGAAACACGAAAAATACGCACTAATTGACATGGCAATAGCAGTAGCAGTTGGCTAGTTGCATTCAGCTCCGCAACTCAAATGATGATATGACTTTCGCAAAGTCGGGGATGTAGGCATATCATGCATCTAAAGAACATGGGTACACGAAATTGCGGTCTACCCCTATAAGCTAAAATATTCGAGATCGGTGACTGAGACACCAAATACTTAGGGACTCGTCATTGGGAGGAACCGTACAACTTTAGATACACGAGACCGAGGACGGATCCCATGCGAGCTCAAATACCCGAAATCGAGGACTGGCCCTGCAAGCTCAGACACGCAAGACCTAGGACCGGTACTACAAGCTCAGTCACAAAATATCAGAGACTAATCCTACAGGCTCAGGAACACGAGAACGAAGATCGGTCCTACACTCTCAGTCACAAGAGATCAGCAGCTGATCCCATAAGCTCAGGTGCACGAGATCACCGGCGGGACCGGCCGGTCCCGCTCTCGGTCCGGTGGATCCCCCAACATCGGAACCAAAGCCCGCCAGCACGATGGCGCCAGACAGCTGGCCAGCTGAGCAGACTCGGACCCGGGCAGCCGGCCAGCTGAGCCGAGGCACGGATCCCTAGCTGGCGGGTGCAGTGCAGGGCAGACCCCCGACGCGCCACCCGGCTGCCGGCGGCCGCCGTACTCCGCCCGCCATTCAGGCGGCGGCGGGCGCGGCGGCGGCCGCCCGGCACCTCAAGGTCGCCGCTCGGCCAGCCGGCCGCCACCTGTGACCGTCGGCGGCCGCAGCTCGGTCGCCTCGGGTCACACGGGGTCGGCGGTCGCGACGCGATCTCCCGCCGGCGGGAAGGCGCCGCCACGCCGGTCTGCCGCCGGCGGCGTGGCCCCGGGCGCCGTCTGCCGGCGGTTCTGTGACCGCACCAAGCCGGCTGACTCACCGCGGCAGCAGTCGCCGGCCGCCGCTGCTGGGGCGGCCGTGGCGGGCACGGCCGACCCGCCTCGTCCTGCCCCAGCGGCCGGCAGGGCCGCCTCGTCCTGCCCCAGCGGCCGGTAGGGCCGCCTCGTCCTGTCCCAGCGGCCGGCAGGGCCGCCTCGTCCTGCCCCAGCGGCCGGTAGGGCCGCCTCGTCCTGCCCCAGCGGCCGGTAGGGCCGCCTCGTCCTGCCCCAGCGGCCGGCAGGGCCGCCTCGTCCTGCCCCAGCGGCCGGCAGGGCCGCCTCGTCCTGCCCCAGCGGCCGGCAGGGCCGCCTCGTCCTGCCCCAGCGGCCGGCAGGGCCGCCTCGTCCTGCCCCAGCGGCCGGCAGGGCCGCCTCGTCCTGCCCCAGCGGCCGGCAGGGCCGCCTCGTCCTGCCCCAGCGGCCGGTAGGGCCACCTCGTCCTGCCCCAGCGGCCGGCAAGGCCGCCTCGTCCTGTCCCAGCGGCCGGCAGGGCCGCCTCGTCCTGCCCCAGCGGCCGGTAGGGCCGCCTCGTCCTGCCCCAGCGGCCGGCAGGGCCGCCTCGTCCTGTCCCAGCGGCCGGCAGGGCCGCCTCGTCCTGCCCCAGCGGCCGGCAGGGCCGCCTCGTCCTGTCCCAGCGGCCGGCAGGGCCGCCTCGTCCTGCCCCAGCGGCCGGTAGGGCCGCCTCGCTCTGCTCGAGCGGCCGGTATGGCAGCCTCATTGTGTCCTAGCACCCTGTCGTGATCAACACCAGCACCGCATAGCTAGACTGTCCGCCCCCCCCCCCCCCTGCATATTGCAAATTAAATCCCTGGATTCCTGCCATCTGTCGTCTCCAACTCTTGCCACTCCCACAACTTCTTTCCACCCAGCACTCCTGCCACTTCCCAGCTCTTTCCACTTGCCATGCATGCCACTCCTGCTAGTCCTGTCACCTGCCACTCCAGGCGATCCGCACCGGAGTATCTGCCATAGGCCTCAGCAATCGGTAGCTAAACACTTCAGCAAACTACTGGCTAAACACTTCAGCAGGGCCATGCGAGAACACCATGGCGCCTATGTCATTGATGAGGTACAGCCGCGAGGTGCCGGTCAGTCCACTGACCTGTCGCTCCACTCGCCGAGAGTACAGGGTTGAGTCACTACTGCGCACCTGTCGCGCCACTGGGCACACCGTGCCGGATCGAGAGGCGCCGGTCCGAGCCGCCAGGTACGGGAACAGCGCGGCCGACCGACACCGGCTACCGGTTCTCAGCTGTGCCGACTCGGGCCGCTGAGAACAATCACACCGAGTGACAAACCGCACCGGTGCCGGCGCCGGCGAGGCCTGCCGCCGCCGACCTCGCCGCCTTGGAAACCTTTCCGGGTGCCGCGGTCCCCCCGCCGATAACTGTTCGCCGATGTGTGGCGCGCGAGCATCTCGGCCTGGGTCGCGGCAAGGAAGATCACACTAAATGCTATCAATGCTGATGAAGGTTCTGTGGTTCACTTACCGCTGGTTCTTCGGGGCTCCATTGTTGGAAGTTAATCATGGACACCGTGGTGTGCACTATTGCTGAGTTGTTCCTCCAACGCGCTTTTTTGTTCCCACAGTGGTTCCGTGTACCCCCAAATGTTATCAGATTGGTGTCAAAGAATCACCAAACAGCCGGACCCCTCAAGCATTCTCAAGAAGGAGAGACGAAGATAATCCGCGGAATTTGCGAGGCACACGGAACGTGCGGGGCACATGATACGCAATTCTTATTTTCTCATTCATAATCAGATCTGCTCTTCTCATTTTCATATTCGCAAACTTTCATCACAGTACTACCCCTGAAGTACCTTCCAATAATTATTCCAAGGAAACGTCCCTACGAGTGAAGTACCTACGTTACGACAGCGCTCCGGCAGCTTACCATAGACCTTGCACCGCATTGTGGCATGATGGCACTTGTAATCCGTTCCAGGTGGCAGGGGGCTAATTTGCTCAGTTTGGGTCCCACGTCTTCGAACTCAGTCCCAGAAGGGCATGGAACTTTCTATTTCCTCCTTTCGTAATACAATGTGGTGAATGTATTGCATCCGAATGCTTTGCATACCTGATTGAAGGCAAGTGACTGCATGGACACTGAAGACAACGGGCTTGTGACTGATGTGCACAGACATTCGATTGTACTTCGCCTTAACATTTTCACCTGCTCGTCCAGTGCCCTTACATAGACACCTGACATTGATACTGATGACTTGATACTGGTATATACACTCCCCAATATATTCTCATTTCCTCTTAGTTTCTCTGAAGCTACATGGCACACATCTCGTGTTGCACCTGGTTATTCCTCGTGGCATATTTTCTATCACAGATCCAAACACTCCCCTTGGGCCCAGTGCACTGGGTCCAAGGATAATGTTTTTGATGAAAGGAACCAAGTACCCCAGACACCCACCGACAGCTTTTCGCCCTAAAGCACATGAGTTTCCTCCATGGCCCAAGCCTCCTACAGCCGTTGCTGCTCCTCCTTGAACCGGCCTCAACTATTCTCAGTAACCAAAAGACACTGTGGGAGGTACACGAGGGCCCGAGGCGCGAAGCGCACCGAGGACAACCCACCGGAGCGCGCCGTGGACACCGAGGACAACCCACCGGAGCGCGCCGTGGACACCGAGGACAACCCACCGGAGCGCGCCGTGGACACCGAGGACAACCCACCGGAGCGCGCCGTGGACACCGAATCGTGGCGAGGTGGCGAGAGCCCACGTCGACGGAATCGGAGAAGGCATCGACACCCGGGACAAACTGCAGCGGAGCGGCTGCAACTGCAGGACGAACACCTGGGACACTGCAGTGGAGCGGCAACAACTGCAGGACGAACACCCGGGACACACTGCAGTGGAGCGGCTGCAACTGCAGGACGAACACCCGGGACACACTGCAGTGGAGCGGCTGCAACTGCAGGACGAACACCTGGGACACACTGCAGTGGAGCGGCTGCAACTGCAGGACGAACACCTGGGACACATTGCAGTGGAGCGGCAGCAACTGCAGGACGAACACCTGGGACACACTGCAGTGGAGCGGCAGCAACTGCAGGACGAACACCTGGGGCACACTGCAGTGGAGCGGCCGCAACTGCAGGACGAACACCTGGGACGCACTGCAGTGGAGCGCCCGCAACTGCAGGACGAACACCTGGGACACATTGCAGTGGAGCGGCAGCAACTGCAGGACGAATACTGAGCAGGGGAGCGTGTCGCCAGAGCCGACTCGGCCGTGCGGGGCCGACTCGACGGCGTCGGCACCGCGGAGACTTATCGCCGCCGCGGCTGACGAGGCACGCTGTAACCCTGTCGGCTGATGACGCCCAGATACCCAGCCTCTCTGTCGTCGGTCACCCGGTCACCTCCCACGGGATGTGAGCCAGGAGGATACCGGATCACAGGATGTATCTCGCCAGGAGCGTGTCCAATCACACACACACGCACACACACACACACGCACACACACACACACACAGAACCAGGGGTCTACCCAAGGCCATAGTAGACATCATGCCTCTGGCACTACAGGCACTCAACCCTCACCTGGTGTCGGGTCTCCGACATCAGGGAGACACCGAACTCCGTCGTGAGCCATCTCCCGGTCCTGTCTGCGAGTCTACGACAGCAGACACAGACGTTGCGTGACAGGCCGCGTGGGAGCATTCCATTGTACCACAAACCGCGCCGGCTACTGCAAGCACACAAACACACACACTATCTGCACACACTATCCACAAGCTATCCACACACACACTATCCACAAACGCTATCCACACACGCTATCCACACACTATCTGCACACACTATCCATACACACTATCCACACACACACTATCCACACACACTATCAATGCACACTATCCAAACACTATCTACGCACTATCCATGCACACTATCCACACACTATCCATACACACTATCCACACTCTATCCACACACTTTCCGCACACTATCCATATACCCCGCGAGACGCTCGGTATAATTGGCAGCCTGATCCAAGGAACGCCTTTTGACTGAAGACCACCGTCATTTTCAGAGCAAGGTTTTCCACAGAAGCCTGGATATTAGTCCGGCGGATTGGATGTGCAGCGATGGCTTCATTGCAAAGTGAAGTCGTATTTCAGCTCCGCCGCTGAGCTCGCGCACAGTGGTTCTGGCGACAACTTCGGTAGCTCGCGCTGGGCTTTCAACTCAGCCAGGAGCTAAGTCGGAGCTGCCACCGGCTAGACATCCGAGAGACATACCAGCTGATCGCTGGAGACACATAGGCGGCTGGTCCTTGGGCAGACGCGACCGTCTGGTCATCAGAATTAGGGGGGGGGGACGAACTTATCCTTGGAGACACGTGACCGGCTGGTCCTTGGGCAGACACGACCGTCTGGTCATCAGAATGGGGGAGGTGGGCAAAATGATCCTTGGAGACCAGTGACCGGCTGGTCCTTGGGCAGACACGACCGACTGACCAGTGTGGCGAGGGGGAGGAGATGCAGACTGAAACTTGGAGGCACGTAACCGGCTGGTCCTTGCGGAGACGCAACCATCAGATCATCGAAATAAGGGGAGGGTGGGGAAAAATGATTGTTGAAACAAGTAGGTGGCTGGCCCTTGGACAAGCGTCGCCGGTAGGTCCTCGGGAAGACACGACAGGCTCGAGGAGACGACGCTGGTCCTACAGGACTTGTAGCGGACCCTCGGCAATAGACAATGTTCGCCGTGGGACCCGACACTAATCCTCTTGGATATGGCACCTGCCATCAAGGACACGCCACAGAGCTTTGGGAACACGTTGCCGACTCTGGGCCGCACGCCACTGACGCTCGGAGACACGCTGCTTATCCTCAGGGACACGCCGCTGACTATCGGGGACACGCGCTGGCCCTCGGGGACACGCCGCGGACCCTGAAGACAGGCTGCTGACCATCGAGAACACCCCGCTGGCCATTGGGACATGCTGCTGACCCTCGGGGCCACATTGCTGACAACTGAGAACACACTACTGACTCTCGGGAACACCTCGCTGACTATTGGGGACACACTGCTGGCCCTCGGGACACTATGTTAAACCTCGAGACACCCTGCTGACCCTCGGGGACACCATGCTGACCCTCGGAGACTCCATGCTGACCCTCGGGGACACCCCTGCTGACCCTCGGGGACACCCCGCTGACCCTCGGGTACACCCCGCTGACCCTCGGGACACCCCGCTAACCCTCAGGGACCCGCCGCTCAGCCCCGGACGCGGCTGCTGTCGTCAGGGGGCGTTCTGCGGCGGTGCAGAGCTCCGTCCAGGCGGCGGACGACCCCCGACAGCGAACATGGACCGGTCCACGGCTCGGCTGGCCTGGCTGCGGTCAGTCGGGTGGTGACGTCACCGATCGGGTGGCCGGCGGTCGGCCCGTCTGCCGCCGCACCCGCACCCGGCTGCGGCGGCCGGCAGAGAGGGCTGTCTGAACGTCCAGCTGGGAGCCGGAGGTCACCGGTTCAATTCCTACGGAAGGGAAATCTCACGAGGCCGGCGTTGACAGCCCAGAGCAGCTGCGTTATTAGTCGACGTATGTTGGGAACTTCACCATGCGTGATGTTAGGGTGCTAGATTTAGGCACATAAGAAACCCAATTCGGAAACGGGAGGGTGGAAATGAAACGGCCTGTCAGCCTGTCGTCCTGCTTCGCCCATGTCCCGTTCTACACTCTTGTAGTCATGTTCGCTTAGTTATTCGACATCCCAGCAGAGCGTCGAAATGATCGAACATAGGCAAGCATACTTTGGGCAAAATAGCCAGCGATAGCCAACAAAAAAGCAGCAAAACCTCCCCTCGCATAGAACAGTAGCTGGTGACGGGTGTGCCAAGATGCCACGACTTTGATATTCTTACGGGGCACGCGATAGCAATTACCGGAGTGACTTATGACTTCGGCGGCACAGCGACGTAACACTGCCCAAGGTTACGATGTAAATGATGCAATTGCAAGTTAAAACGCTTGACGTCTCATTACGTTAATCGCATGGAGCAGGCGCTACAGGCATTTTGCGCAATTTTGCCGTCAGCTGAACAGGCAATTGACGCAGGAAGAGCAACAAAATAGTTTATTTATCATATGATGCATAGGTGGCGAGTTGTTGTAGTTCTTCAAATTGTCATTAGTTATCACTTACAGACGATCCCAAGGACCTATTTGCAAGCGCCCAGCTGTGTTCGTCGCACAGGCGGATATGGGCTGGTGTTCCCTGCCGGTAGGACGTAACCAGAATTTGCCCCGGGTGGGGGCGAATTGCCCCGGGTGAGGGCGAATTTTGCGACGGGGCTCGGACTAGCCCAAAATAATCATATGTCACCGGATTTCGGCCACCTTATTTCGGGAGAGACCCGTTTTTCCTTAGACACGAGTTTTTATTTTAAGTATTATATTTGTTAGATCATCATTCCGGGCCGGGGTCGGGGCCCTCCTCAAATTGTAGGAAAACCTGGCACTGTTATAAACCAGAACTTTGCAGACCCACCTTATGCACATCCAGATGCAGGATGCCAAAACATCATTGGAAAAGGTGTCTATTCAGTATTCAGTAGGAAATAAGCAACGCTTGCAAGGGCCCATATATTTTTTGCAAGGGCACGCACGCACTCTTACGGGCCCCTACATGTTCATAAGGGTCCGTAGATGTTCGTAAGGGTCCGTAGATATTCGCAAAGGCCCGTAGATTTTCGTAATATCCAGTGGGCGTTCGTACGAACCAATAGACGTCCGTAAGGGCCCTTAGACGTTTGTGCCCACAGACATTCGTAAGGGCCCATATGCATCTGTAAGCGCCTGTAGACGCTCGTGGGAACCCCTAGGAGATTCCAAGAGCAATTGGACGTTCGTGAGGACCCGTAAACGTTCGTAAAGGCCCGCATACTTCATATGGACCTGTACACGTTCGCAAAGGCTCGTAGACATTCTTAAGAGCCTGAAGACAGCCTCGATGGCCATAAAAGTGGTGTTTGTCTTTCTACCTCTGTCATGGTGATACGCAGAAGATTACGTACGGGCTTGTGGATGTTCTTATCGGTCCAACAACAGCCTCAGTGACCATAAAAGTGTTGTTGGCCTTTCTGTCTCCGCCATGGCGACCTCGTAGGCGATTGTGTACGGGCTCCCGGCACGTCCGGAAGAGCCCAGCTCCCCCCCCCCCCCACACACACTCCTTTGGCCATGGAAGCCCAAGGAGTGAGGGTCGACCGCCCCCGCCATCCACGTCGCCCCCTTCGCTACGTCCCTGCCTTTGCCAAGGTTCACTGCTGCACCAATTAAACATACTTTTCTGTGATTGTCCCAGATAACGGACACAAAATGATTTACGTAGTCGCTGCGCTCTCAGGCCCAAACTCATTCAGTCAATCAATCTATGGACCCTGAGAAGCTTCTTTTTTGTTTGCGGCCCCCATCCTGGAGATATTTTGTGAAGCGGGGCTGACAGACGTGGCCGCGAAATCCCAGGCAATGTGCCAAATTATGCAACAGTGCAAGATTTCGGCGACGAAGCTCCACCAAGCCACCTGTATGTATGTTGCACAGTACACACCAACGCGTACCCCCACGTGGGAGGTAAAACAGAAAGGTCGAATAAATACTTCGTTCAAATATTGATTGTCTTGAGCTGCATAGACGCTACAAGCCCCACAGCCGCCACAGTGACACTATTCTACGACCAATTGCGTGCAGCACCCACTTGAGGGTAGCGTTTTAGAGATACGTGAACCGAGAAGGAAACGAGCGGGAAAGCGGCGGTGTGCCGCTGTTGACCTTAGCTCAAGATTGGGTCACGACCCGCTATTCAATGCAGGGTCGCGTCCCTGACTCAGATTCTGCGCTGCTTTTCACAGCGGCGCACTGGCGTGTGCTGTTGAAGGATGGGGCTGTTGGCATAGCCCAGTGCCAGGCCCGGTAACACTAGCTAGAGCTGACACACACACACCAATAACAGACGTGGAGGACAGCCGTGTGAAAGGTGAGGAAGGCGACGGTCAACTCGGCGGCTTCGGGGACAGAGAGAAACAGCATAGAGTAGGTGCAGGACGAAGGAGAGAGAAAGATCGCTAAACACGGCAGGGTATAAACTGATAAGCGCTCTCTTTCTTAGTGCATTAAGGGTATGAATAAATAAAGAAATATATATATATGTATATATACATATATATATATATATATATATATATATATATATATATATATATATATATATATATATATATATCATACATATGTGCGTGTGTGTGTGTGTGGGAGAGTGTGTTTTCTGTACATTGTATGTTCCAATCCGACAGGATAACATCAAAGCTTCACACACATATCTTGAATAGCATGAATATACACGCAGGGAAAGGGAACTGTCCGCCTGAATGGTTCTCTGTCGCCAGGGGTGCGTGTATATCGCCTGAATGGTTCTCTGTCGCCAGGGGTGCGTGTCTCATCACCAGCGTCGCCACGGTGGTGACTTCTCGGCACACATGCAGAGCAAACGCGGCTGGCAGTTCGATGGGCGACGGACGGACAGGGTGGGTCGGCGCTCACGACCAAACGTGAGCGCGAACCCCATGCACCCTCCTGACCGGCACGTGCTGTCAGTCTCAGCGGCGACGTGTTGCACGTGGCAGGCTGCACGTGCGGCATTGCCTCCCGCTGGACGGTGAGTTGGTCAGACGAGAAGCAGGCGCTGTGTAGTGGCGACTTCTGATGCACCCCAGCGGCCATGCATAAATAAACCGACGCCGCTGCGTGATGGTTCGGTGGTTGTCGGCGTCAGTTTGTTGGGAGGTGTCGTAAGCTCTATTAATTGGTTCTTGCCGGACGCAATGTCAGCATGTTTAGATCTCAGCATCTCCTCCGGTCCTGATAATATGGAACAGATCGTGCACCTGGCTCATCAGTAAGCAGTCAGTCAAGATCATGGACGATGTTTTGGTTCTGGTCTTAGTTCTATGTCGATATTCCATTCGCCTAGCTACCCGTTATTGTCAGAGTAAATAAATCACCTCTTCAACGCTTCACTGCCTGGCTGGCAACTGAGGGAAAATTGTGGACAACAGAAAGCGAGTCCTTGTAACACTTATGTGAAAGTATCCACGCTTAACCCTAATCGATGTTCGTCGAGATCTCAAGCGAAAACACTCTCCGAACATTTCGTAAATTTCGTGTTCCGGATTCACCACGCCTTCAAACTCTGTCAAGCATACAGAAAGGTATGGCTAACACCCAAGTAGTTCCGAAAAGGATCCAGTACAGCGTTGGACATTCCCACACGGTGGATCTTTGAACTTACGAAATAACAACAAGACTGAGGGTGAAAAATCCACCGTGCAAATCCATTCACGGCCGCCCAGCGTGTGCAATCGATTTCTGACGAACATTCCCGCTCCCAATGCGATGTGCCGCTTCCAATGATGTCAATGCGTTCACCTTGCAGCTTGCACACAATCGCAGCGAGCAGGTTAACCGCTTGCAGGCCAGTCGGCGGCCAACAGCACCACTATCGCGTTCATCGGCGCCGCTGAATCGCAGCGTGGTCAGCACTGCGACTCGAACAGGTGACACGGCGTCCGCGGTCGCCACAGGCTTTGTGCACCGACGGTCTTTGCCCGACCACAAATCAGTGCCGACATTTTTGCCTGCCGTAATGAGCGTTGGACGTCACTTTCCGACCTCGCCAGCTCGATACAACACCAGATGCTAAATCGGCTGCGCTGCGACACCCGACGAGCATTACGTGACATTAAGGCATTTAAAAAGCGAACTTAACGCTGATGCAACCGTAGGGGAGCCACTGCGGTTTGCTGAGTGGTCGCCAGCGCAAGCAAGATGGACTTTGTAGATGGTGGCTGCACACTCTAATTCCCGGAGTCGTCTTGACGTCATCTGCCCGGACACTTCTGCATGACAGGCTCCGGTAGGTCGACAAGGGTGTCGACCTCAGCTGACAGCTGGCTTGGCGAGACCTCCGTACACCACGCACCCTTTTCTGGGAAGTCACTGCGCCGTTAGAGCGATCTTGTGCTGCGTTGTCCATTATATATCTCTCAGGTGAGCCATGTGACAGGGCTGCGGTGAGCGATGCGATTATCGGTTAATCAGGAAACATGGCCGCCACCGTGGGACGCCTGCTAGTCAGAATCCACTGCGCTGTATTTTCTCAACATCGTCGACATTAAGAAAACAGCGAGAGATTTCTGCTCACTGTGGGGTACCCTGAAGCAACATAAAAAATATATAAATCAATGTCTAGCGGCCTCAACTTACTTTCGAACGAAGCGACTCTTTTTCCTTGTGAGATCTGTGTTCATATGTACTGGGCACTGGCTGCGTTATCGCAGTCACTGGGGCCTGCATGAAACAAGAACTTTTCTTCGAGTATCACACGGAAGAAAGGTCATCGTTGTGGAAATGACGTGTGTCTCCTAAGTGGCCCGTGAGCATCATTACATACTTAAGCGCATTTGGCAGCACTAGATCCTTCAGCACAACACGAAAAGCACATTTGGTCATCTGTGGTAAGGTGGGTACACACGATTGTTAAAAAAGTAAGATTGGACTTAGAACTAGCAGTCGAGCACAAAAAAAAATCGTAATCGGCACCAGCACAGAGTATTAGATCGTGAGCACATATGAAATGTGGAGTTCATCACGAACAGATTCTTGGTATGCTTGCAATATTGCCCTTGAAAATAAACCCTAAGGCAAATACATGTATTTAAAGAAGATCAACATCATTGCAATAGAGAATGCTCGTTAATTGCATTTAAATATGACAGGGAAGACATGAGTTTCCCGTCGAGGACGCGTACAGCCAGAGTGTTCCTGGATACTGTGGTGCATTCAATAGCAAATTCAAGGACAATTTGCATTGTGGCAACTTGTCGCAGGGCGTGCAGTGTGGTTATGCGTTTAGTAGTGGATAGTAGTGTACCAGTGGTTAGTAGTGTAGTGGTGGTTTGTAGTGTAGCAGTGGTTAGTAATGGTTTGTAGTGTAGCAGTGGTTAGTAGTGTAGTGGTGGTTTGTAGTGTAGCAGTGGTTAGTAGTGGTTTGTAGTGTAGCAGTGGTTAGTAGTGTAGTAGTGGTTAGTAGTGTAGCAGTGATTAGTAGTGTAGTAGTGGTTAGTAGTGTAGTGATGGTTGGTGTTCCCGTCGCCGTCGTTGTTGAGTTTCGTCTGCGTATACCACCGTGTCGTGACGCCTGTCTCTGGGTGCTGAAGTGGCTCGGACGACGGTGCACCTCCTGTCAGCACCGGCCGTCGGGGCCGTCAGCGCAGCACCGCCGACCGGTGCACCTCCTGTCAGCACCGGCCGGCGGGGCCGTCAGCGCAGCACCGCCGACCGGTGCACCTCCTGTCAGCACCGGCCGGCGGGGCCGTCAGCGCAGCACCGCCGACCGGTGCACCTCCTGTCAGCACCGGCCGGCGGGGCCGTCAGCGCAGCACCGCCGACCGGTGCACTGGCGCGCTACCGTCAGCGCCCCCGCACTGGCGCGCTACCGTCGTACCCCGTGCAGCGCGCCTCGCCGTCCTGCCCAGTCTCGAGGACATCTCCGCTCCGTCAACGACCCCTCCTCCGGCACGTCGACTGTCCCACGCCACACACGCGTCGCTCGGCAACTCGACGCCGATGTCGAAACGGCCGCCGTCACCGCCGGTCCGGCGGCGATACAAATCTTCCGGGGCTTCACGCCGCCGACAGACAAAGGCCATCTGATGCAGTGGCACCGCCGCCGGCGGCCCGGTCGCCGCGAGTCGACGTCTCCGGCGCGCGCGCGGCGCATGTGCGAAAACACCGCGCGCGAACCGGCCGCCGAGGAACGGGGCCGCCATTTGTCTTGTCGCCGATCTGGATTAAAACAGCAGAGCGGCGTGTTTTTGCGGCTCGCGGTCGTGACGCGCCGGTGCATGATTACGACTTCTGACGCATGAGGTCGCAAGGTGAGATGGTGAGTCGAGGAGAAAATGCTGCGAGTGCGGGAGGAAGCGAGAAAAAGGACAGCGGGTGAGATAAAGACGGGCAGGTAGAACAGGAAGAAACCACAGGAAGTGAGACAAGAGGGCAGGGTTGAAGGGGGAGTGGAAAATGGCAGTCAAGCCACGAACTTCTCGGACCTGGTGGAGAAGAGCCCAACCGACACGGAGGTGCTACATACGTGCATGCCATTGGGCATAGATAAGCGGTCATTGTTTATTGCTCCAGCTCGAGTCCCAACGTCCGATCCATTCCCCATCTGCTCTCGTCTGTTTGGAGTCAAACCCAATTCGTTCAACGTCCATGCCAGCCCAACATATCTCTTCCAGTGCGCTCCGCATGTATTCCAGTCTGTTTTCCGTCTACTTCGGCCACTTCTGCATCTATCAGAACCCAATCCACATCTATTCCTTCGGTCTATCCCGCTTACCCGGTCCGCTCGCCGTCGCTCCCAGCTCGTTGCCCGTCTCTTCGGGTCCGCTCGCCGTCTATCCCGGTCTATCCCTGATCTATCCTGGCCCGTTTTCCATCCATCCGGATGGTTCCCCGTCGGCGCCCGTCCGTTCCCCGTCGGCGCCCGTCCGTTCCCCGTCGGCGCCCGTCCGTTCCTCGTCGGCGCCCGTCCGTTCCCCGTCGGCGCCCGTCCGTTCCCCGTCCACGCCGGGCCGTTCCGGCGTGCTGCGGCCCAGGCCGCTGTGTCCGCGTCCGACGTGCGGCGCGCGTGACGCCGAATACAGACCGGAGCCGCGACACAGATTGCAGGTCACTTACACACCGGTTGCCGGCCGCCTTTGTGGCGCGCTGCTGAATGGTGTGACGTGATTCTGGCCGGTACATGCATGCAGACCACAACCATGCGTGAGTGCAGCTGTGTTTCTGCGCCAGCTTCCGGGGTGCGGTGTTCAGGGAGAGGAATTTTGAGCCTGCCCAGATTGCATCGAGTTTTAGCATAGCGCTCCTCTGCTGAGTAGATATAATCAAGTATATCCGTTTCGGCCGCTCCTTGCAGCTCTAAGTGCCGCTGGTTAGGACATTATCAACATGGTGAAGAGTCATGTCCGGTTGAGGAATAGAACACACACGGGGACTGTCATCAGCTCCTCTGAATCACCGAGTCCCTGGCGTAATCCCCCGCCCATTATCATTCCATCATTGCAGTACAAAACGTGAATTATCAGCTCGTTCAATGTTCTCGTCTATAATATGATGATGTATGGATCGAGTGAATCGGTTATCATGGTATATTCCATGATAATGGATTGCCGACACCATTTTGGACCATGCGCCTCGGTAGAGTGAGTCATCGAGCACTCGCGTGTGTTACGTACATCACCAGTGGTGACGTGAGCACTCGCGAAGCCAACATGACATCGGGCGGTGTTGGAAGAAATGCGGCGCCGTATCACCACCGTGGCCGGCCAGCCACAACGGCATACGCCCTGATGTCGCCGGTGTCGTCGATGCAGTTGTTCGCGGCTTTACGACGCACTCAGCAGAGCTGAAGCCATACGACGTCGCCTGCCTCTCACCCCGACAGGGAGGACGGCAGGGAGGACGGCCGCCTCTCACCTCTCACCCCGACAGGGAGGACGGCCGCCTCTCACCTCTCACCCCGGCAGGGAGGACGGCCGCCTCTCACCTCTCACCCCGACAGGGAGGACGGCCACCTCTCACCTCTCACCCCGACAGGGAGGACGGCCGGCTCTCACCTCTCACCCCGACAGGGAGGACGGCCGCCGCAGGGAATCGAACCGCCTACCTCTGGTCTCCCAGACGCTCGGCTTCACCACTGAGCTGCTGGCGCCGCAGTGTTTCAGGTGTCGATATAACCTGCCGACGATGCGCCCGGCGACATCCGCGGAGGTCGTCGATCGCTCCAGTCGGCATGGGACGCGTTCGAGCCAGGTGCACGCCCGCGCGCTATACGGACAAGTCAAGGCCGCGGGGCCACCCATCGCGGAGAGATCACCTGGCCGTATCGCCGGCCACAGAGCCGCGATATCGATACAGCCGCGTGGGACAACCCGATCGAGTGCGGCCGACCGGTGACGTCAGTAGATAGCAGAGCCGCCGCCGAGCTGGATTATCTGCGCGACGTCGGCGACAGGGGCGGGCGGGAGCCCAGTGACGGTCGTCTGAGGTAGGCGGGAGGTGGCGCGGCACGGTGGCGCCCTGCTCCGACGCCCACGACGGACAGGCACACCGCGCGGCGACACGCCCACGACAAACGTACGGCGACGGCAGCCAGCGCCGACGGACGGCCGCCCCGGGGCAGTGACGGCAGCGACTGGGAGCTGGCAGCTGGCAGGACCAGCAGCGGCACCTGCCGCCCAGCTGCTTCTCGGTGCACAGGTTTGTGCCCGTGAATTGGGCAATGCACGTTGCATGGCAAGTTTTGCACATTGATGAGAGAGTCTCGAACGAAAATATTTGGGAAGACATCATGAGCTTACGCTACTATCTGCAGACCTTGGATCCGAATAACCATTTGGAGGCGCTCCGTCCGCCTCCCCCCCCTCCTCACATATGCACTCATTCCCACAAACATGGCGAGCGAGACCCAATAGAACGATGTGTCTGGTGCCCCTGACCTTTGCAGATCCCAGCTCTCATGGACAGCTGACGTGAACGGGGAAAAGAAAGTGAAAGAAGCAGGAAGTTGGGGACAAAGAAAAAAACCAGCATTGGTAGACGACAATCGCTAAATGCTGATGATGCAGATGAAGCACTCTTCCCGTGGCTGCACGCTTACGATCGGCGACGGGAAGCCCTGGCGAGTCTACTCCCGTACATATACGACAAAAGTTAACCTGAGCGGCCCGGCCCGGCTTGGTCCGACCGTTACGATTTTGAAACCTTGATAAGTTTTTGTTGCAGTGCTTCAATTACTAATTCATTGACTGTGAGTTAGCCCTGGTCTTTTAACCCTCGTAGTAGGTACGGCAGAATTAACCCTCGCAGTAGGTACGGTAGAATTAACACTCGCAGGAGGTACATCAGAATTAACCCTCACAGTAGGTACGGCAAAATTAACCCTCGCAGCAGGTACGGAAGAATTGTATCTTGCGTTGTTTGTTGAAGAAAAGAAATGTCTCAAGGTACATATAAAAGCCATATTGAAATGAAGTCATGATCTACCTTAGATCCGCCTTAGTTCTGGTGTCTTAGTGCAATGTTTTCACAAAATGTACGGAAATGACGTAAGGGAAGGTGTGACAAATTTCAAAGAGATAGCGTGCGCGGTTAACGGGTTACCTCAGAAATACAGCAAGGGAGAAAGGTCAAATTGAACCACCACTCCGCGAGAGTTACGTGCCATTTGGGGCAGTTTTTACGACAATATTTTCCTCGAAATGCGAGCTTTTTGTTCAAAGGAAAAGATTTACGGCGGTACCTACCTCTCGGATGAGGGCCCAGCCGGCATCGACTGAGGGCCAGACAGCCAGTCACTGTGACCGGTCACGTGACTATGTCGTAATGTCACGTGACCTGCGCGCCCCGAGGCCGGCAGACTGAGTGGCCAGCGCCAGTCCGGTAGAGGGTGCGCGCTGCACGGCTGCATGCGGTATGGACTGAGTGGCCAGCGCCAGTCCGGTGGAGGGTGCGCGCTGCACGGCTGCATGCGGTATGGACTGAGTGGGAGGGCTGTGGGACAAAAGGGATCGTTCCACAGTGTGGAACCTGTGCCCTCTGGACAATTCGGCATTGTGTATTTAAGTTTCAGTTACGTACAATAGGTAGAAACAATTAGACATATATGTATGAGTTCAGCAACAATACAGCAAACATATACGGAACTTGATTGTTTTTAAATGCACGTTTGACAACGTTGGAGGCACTATTTCCGCAGTCAGTCTCTTGTGCCGAATATGAAGCACGCATCCCAAATTTTAAGACACTGAACTGATTTGTCAAATGGTAAAAGTCAAAATAAATCAAAGCAAAACGAGGTCGAAGTCAAATGAACAAAAGTCAAAAGAACTAAAGTGACAAAAGTGAAAGAGAAAGTGAAATGAAAAATTAAGAAGGACAAAAATTAAAATGGTTAAAGGTCAACGCATACAAGTCAATTGGATCAACGTCAAATACTCAAGGTGTGTTTGTTCCCGAATGTCAACATAAATTTTACTTCTTGAAACGGAAGACAATAGCTCAAGTTTATTTGAGCAAAACACAAATTAAGTGCTGCCAAAGCACGATGAGTTCTTCAAATTACAAAGAAAGCAGAACAATTACATCAAAATCCCGACCACCAGAATAAGGTGCCGAAGTTCGAGAAGCTCTGAGAGGATGTGAGGACCTTGACTGATTAGGATCGGCCATCTTCACCATGCTTACCTCAATTCCCCCCCCCACACCTTTTCTCTCCGCATACAGGGAGATCACATTCCCCACTTCATTCCCCACACCCTCTGATGAGATGTGAACCAGGACAAAAGACATGATTTCCGTAAATATTGGTAGAAATGATCGAATGGTGTAAGGACTGCATGAACCTCATATTTACCGGTGGTGGAGTTCATGCCCGAGGGCAAGAAAATAGCGGGGTCCGGTGACTTCGTCTTCGAGTCAAGCCTATCCATAGCTGTTCTTCTGATGTTCTCGCCCTTTTGAATTTTCTGGGAAAGGGTTTGGCCTACGCAAAGATGATTCAGGCCTGCCTTAGCCATATAATTTTCAGGGTAAAATCCCATTGCCTGTGCTAGATTTTGTAAAAGGATATTATTTGTGGTATTTATGTAATAGGTGTGTTTTTGATGAAAAGGCGCAACTTGAACCTGCTGAAAACACGCTTTGCCAAAAAAGGCGATATTTGGTGGAAGCAAGCGAACAACGAACACCAAAATACGTCTGGACAAACCCATAGATGCTTTGTGTATATTGGATAGGTCATATCCACAACCACCAGAGAATCGTTCTAGGTGTCATGGGTGCTTTTCATTAGATTTATCAAGCCAGACACGGTCATGTCGTAACAGTACGGCGAAATCCACTTGGAAACAATTAATTTGGGAGCTCACACGCCAAGGGATCAGTAGTTTTCCGATATGCACACCACAGCGATACCTGCGTGATTCAAATCACCACCCGGGCTCTCATTTATCCGTTGGCTATCGCGTATACCGGTACTTAGTCAACTCCCACCGGCCGGTCGGCCGCCACCGGCAGTCCAAATGCCACTCGCGGTCGGCCCGGGCCGCCACCGTAGTCCAAGTGCCACTCGCGGTCGGCCCGGGCCGCCACCGTAGTCCAAGTGCCACTCGCAGTCGCCCCGGGTGAGCCGGTGGCGATGACGCGAGAGCGGCCGGCGGCCGGCTCGCGCTGGCCGGAAGTGCCGGTGCGTGCAGCCGGCCGGCTGCAGCCGTCGGTGACTGATGACGCGGCCGGCGAGAGTCAACAAACGGCGCCGCGCGCGTCGCGTCTCGGCCGACGACGGCGGCGCCGACGCGCCGCGGCCGGCGCCGCACACGACCGCCGACGTCCGGCGGCGGCACGTGCCGGCCAGCCGACCGGCGCAGGTGTGTCGACGCGCGCCGCCCCGCGTATCGTGTGCGGTCCGGTAGGAGGTGGCCGGTCGAAAGTGTCCGGTCGGAAGCATCGTCCGGTCGGAAGTGCCCGGTCGGAAGTGGCCGTTTGGAAGCGGCCGGTCGGAAGTGGCCGGTCGGAAGTGGCCGGTCAGAAGTGTCCAGTCAGAAGTGTCCGGTCGGAAGTGTCCGGTTGTGATCCGTTGACGCCGTCGACCTGCCTGTCCGCTGCTGCGTCAGCGGGTGTGTTGGTCGGACGTGGGAGAGGGTGAGCTAGCCGCTTCGTCACCGCCGTGGGTAAGTGCTGGGATCGCGCTGATGTGAGTCCAGCGTCTCCGGCGCCATATGAACCTCTACAGTCCGACCACCACGTGGGCAGACTGCGCATGGTCAATGGTCAATGGTGTCAAGCAGGACATGCTGCAGGATGGAGCATTGCACGTTTTTCTGCGGTCATACGGTCCTGGCATATTTCCTCTCGAGCTTCAATTGTCGGCCTCTGCCCAGACTTCTTTTCATTGACCATTTGGCATGAAGAGCCGACCAATGATGCGAATTATATACTGTTAAAAATATAACTCACGGTATATTTTGCCACTCTTTGGTGTGACCCTCTGACGGCAGGACCAGCTCTGCATGGCCATCCTTCACGATGACTCCGTCCTGCGCACCGTCATCATCCACGAGTGGTGGGGCCACTTGCTTTGACGGAGCATACCTGAGCGGCCACTGGTAATAACGACACGGTCGGAGGATGAACAGGGGGAATGGTGCGCCCTAAGCAGACATTTCGGTGCACCGATAATGGTAGCTGTCTCCAACGGACAAGGGTCTGTTCTGTGTTCAAAGAACAACAGACAACATTTACAACTAGATTGAATGATGTCATGTGCTCCGTAGAAGCCTTCAAGGCATCAACTCCAATTGCTCAGTTTGATGTCAAACTGCAATACATCCCCAACACTATTAAAAACAGCAAGAATGAACATAAGGAGTCCTAGTCTGGTGCACTTTCTGTCCCTCCACTTAGATCCCTTGGAATCCTGTTAACTCACATCCATATTTCTCCAAATAGTTATAGATTGTTGTGAACTGCATCTTACTTTCAGCAAGTTTGTCAACTTATCCGGGAAGTTCGCTATCTGTCCGTGCTCGGAAGCTCACCCACTCCATATACACTGGCGATGACGCTCTGTGCACAGCCCAGAAGTGGCTGACGCTGCTCGGTACGGGTCGGCACGTGGCGCCGGCCAAAGGTCGCCGTCTGCACCGTCTGCGGCATCTCGAGGACGCCCACTGGGGTTTGGCCGCTGCCACTTCCTGGCCGACATCGGTAGGCTGCGGTCGGGAGCGGCGGCTGGGGTCGCCGTCGTCGACGACGCCACCCTGATCGGGACCGAGACAGACGCCGCGCCGGCGCGGCGTCTGCCTATGGCGGCCGCTCTCGTGTCGAGGCCACCGCTGTCATACCGAGTCAGAATCGTCCGAATGCCGGCGCAGCGTTCCTGGCCGCTGGGATGCGAGCGTTGCTGGACGACACTGAACACGCGACTGTGCCGGGTACGGCCGCGGGTGGCAGGCGGTGCTGGTCACGCGGTACGGCCGCGGGTGGCAGGCGGTGCTGGTCACGCGGTACGGGCGGTGGCTTGCTGGTCACGCGTGCGGGGGTGGCAGGCGGTGCTGGTCACGCGGTACGGCCGCGGGTGGCAGGCGGTGCTGGTCACGCGGTACGGCCGCGGGTGGCAGGCGGTGCTGGTCACGCGGTACGGCCGCGGGTGGCAGGCGGTGCTGGTCACGCGGTACGGCCGCGGGTGGCAGGCGGTGCTGGTCACGCGGACGGCCGCGGGTGGCAGGCGGTGCTGGTCACGCGGTACGGCCGCGGGTGGCAGGGGTGCTGGTCACGCGGTACGCCGCGGGTGGCAGGCGGTGCTGGTCACGCGGTACGGCCGGGGTGGCAGGCGGTGCTGGTCACGCGTACGGCCGCGGGTGGCAGGCGGTGCTGGTCACGCGGTACGGCCGCGGGGGGTGCTGGTCACGCGGCGGGTGCTGGTCACGCGGACGGCCGCGGGTGGCAGGCGGTGCTGGTCACGCGGTACGGCCGCGGGTGGCAGGCTGGCCACGCGGTACGGCCGCGGGTGGCAGGCGGTGCTGGTCACGCGGTACGGCCGCGGGTGGCAGGCGGTGCTGGTCACGCGGTACGGCCGCGGGTGGCAGGCGGTGCTGGTCACGCGGTACGGCCGCGGGTGGCAGGCGGTGCTGGTCACGCGGTACGTTTCGTCAGCGCGCCAGCAGGTTGGGCGTTATGGTTATGGTCTTCGAAGAGGGGCAGTGCCTCAGCATTAGCTGCCGCAAGTGGCTGTTCACAGGCCGCAGTCCTAGTCCATTTAAACAATGCTCAACGTCTTCCACACGCAGCTGGTAAGCGTGTCTGTAGACGTTATCTGCTGATGGAATTGTACTCTCGTGCCTTTTGCACAACTGCATAGCGCTGATCTGCCGTCTTTCAGAAGCGGATATCGAGTCGATTCGATCTATTACCGTGTGGTTAACTGGCCAAACTGATCACGAGTGGTGGCATCGACGGCCGTGCCTCATGTGGGCTAACGGCGCAGGCATGAGTGCAGAACAACATCACCCGTGTTACTCTGAGTAGTTGATGACTGCAGACAGCCTCTACTTAATCTGGGACGTTTACAATTTACGTCCTCTCAGCAACTAGCCCAGCGAAATATTCGAGTAATTTGTGGAAAATTCGCGTCATTCAGGTCATACTTAAGCCATAGAGAACTAGAATTAGATATAATCTTTGATTTCAAGTGCTATGCATCATCGCTGCCAAGGCAGGGCATTTCAGTGAATAATCATCGGGCGAGGACATTGGTGAAAAGGGCATCACCACTGGGAAAGAAGGGTACATTTGTAAATAGTAATTTGAAATTGGAAGGGGAAAGGCAAAGAGGATACAACGATTGGGTGTGAAAACCCAATCGGATGGGTAGATGGAAAATTCCAACCCACAAGAATGTTCGGAGCCAAGGACCCACAACATGAAAAAGAGCCTTGCAGGAGGTTTCTAGCGGCGAAGTGAGCATAATAGCAGTGAGAAGTCGTGAGTTGCTTAACATTGCCATGTGATCAACATGACCAGGATAGTTACCCAACTGATTTATTATATAACTAGACATGTCTGGATTCCTGTGAACTTCCGAATGAAGGTACCATTTGCAGAACTTTCGCAAACAGTTTTGAACATTTGCAGAACTTAGAAAAAGCCAAAGAGAGTAATAAAGACAGACTTAAGGATGTAGGAAGACGGGCAAGCATCTGTAAGTAACCAGGCGGCGGTAAAAACATAATGCAATGTTATACAGCGTGCTGACCAGACGGCTTCCGCGACATGCATGTTTACCTGCGACAAGGTGGAACGACTGCAAGTTCATTACGAGCTTATGAATATATGTAGATGCATACATAACTGTATATATATATATATATAAATATATATATATATATATATATATATATATATATATATATATATATATATATATATATATATATATATATATATATATATATATATATATATATATATTTGGATGTTTGCAGAACGCAGGATGGACAATGCAAAAGCTGCTTGGCGTTCTTGCATGCCTGAAGCATCCAATCACCATGGAGTGCCCCTCTCTCTAAAACTGATTTTCTGAAAATAGATACCTGTGTCATTTACCTATATCTGTCTGCTTTTAAGATTGGTGACATCAGCACTTGCGGCTCGGATAGCATAACATATCTCCACGTCAGTCAGCTCAGATGTTGGTCCGGCATCCCACGTGATTCATCCCACGTGACTCGTCTCCCAAATCCTTCCCACCCGACACACGTTGATCACGAACCCCAGTGTCCCGTGCGTCCCTGCGTCATGCGTCTTCCACGCCTCCCACGACGTCCACAGCCAAATTCGGCACCCCACGCGCGTCACGTCACGGGCCTGGTGTTCACCCGTGCATCTCAGGTCTCCCTCAGTGAGCGCCGACGTTCGTCGTGCCGTCGTATTATGCCACCGGGTTCGGGTCGATCAGGTCGTAACCCACACCGCCGATATGCCCGCCTTCCATTAGCTGGTTCAACCGATGCGACAGGCCGATACGGCGGCGGAACAAGTGGCGCCGACGCACGCAATGTGATCAGGACAGCGGGAGAGTGGTGGTGATCGTCACGAGCTGGACACGATGTGGTGCTTTGGGATCATATCGAACGGTTTGAGCCGGAAATTTATGTTGAAGTTCATTCAGGAATTTGACTTCAAGTCTCTTACTTTGCCGAAGCTTGTGACGAAGTTCGTGCGGCGTATTTATTTGTGATGTTTGCGGCGAGCAGGAATGCTATAGCATGCATGGCTGCCGATGTTTGGTTCTCCAAATATATCCGTTTTACCTGATTACTGGAATTACACACAGCCTGAGAGGCATTGTCCCAGATCGTGCAACTAAATCAAAGCTTTCTCCGATCGTTATCCCATTTATATCACCAGATTCAGCGGTACTCGTCTCAGTCTATGATACTGGCTCTCGCATGCATACAGCCCAACATCAGCCCGCCTTCTGCAGCATGTCCTCAGTCCAAGTGGAATCTTATTACACTCAACTGGAAGTGACACGTAGACATATTGCATGGTGACTATGAAGCTCTGGAACAACGCCGGACCAGTATCTGCCAAAAATATCCACCCCAAAAATATCCACCCCCAAAAATATGCACCCAAAAAATATCCACCCCAAAAAAATGTGCAGCGCTTTGGTGTTCCGAAGTTTTCTCTGGTGAGTGAGCGGGGATGAATTGCCCAGAAAACGACTAGAACCACACCAAGTTCCTGCAGCACCAAGTTGGTGATGTGGCGCCGGAAAAACGGGAGTATTGTGGCTGACTGGACGTCCTCTGTCTCACAACTAAGCCTGACAACCAAACCGACACTGAACTCTGAACCGACACTGCATCTTCATCATCTGATGACGTTGACGGTTGATGGATGATGCGAATAGTTTATCACATTTACGGTTCACAGGTGATGTGACTGGTCTACCATGCTAACAGTTGACATGTGCTGTACCTGCTTAATCATTTGGACGATTTACAGGTGACTTGGCTGGTTGACCCCGTTGGCAGTTGGCAGGTGGTGTACATGGCTGGCCATGTTCACGGTTGGCAGGTAGTGTACATGGCTGGCCATGTTCACGGTTGGCAGGTGGTGTACATGGCTGGCCATGTTCACGGTTGGCAGGTGGTGTGCATGGCTGACCGTGTTCACGGCTGACAGGTGGTGTGGCCGGTGGACACGACCCATCGGTCGTGGCAGTCATGCTGAAGCGGCGCGACCCGACGTCGGAGGCGCGCTGCGGCAAGACCGACTCGGGCTACTACACCAAGAGCGAAGACGTGGGCGACTCGGACGGCGAGGACGCCGAGCACGGCCTCCTGCTGCCGGCGCTCTCCTGCTCGTCGGTCGCCACGCTCCAGTCCAACGACGAGCCGCCGTGCGAGTCGGCCGCCTCGGCAGAGCCGCCCGAGTCGACAGACCGGAGGCGTCGGCCGTCCAGCTCTGCCGGCCGAGTCCGTCCGGCGTCGGACGATGGGAACAGTGTCGCCTCGGTTGGCGATGCCACCCCGCCGCAGGCGGTGAATCCGAAGCCGAAGAGCGTGCCGGTCGTGTCCGACCGATCGACAGGCCTGCTGCAGGCCAAGAACACGGTCGCCGAGTCTAGGGGCGGCAGCAGAAGGACGGCCACCGCCAAGAAACGCGCACCCGGTCGTGGCTCGCCGAGGGTGCGACCCCTCGTCGCTGTCGCCGCCGCCGGAGACCTGGTCTCGAACGGTGCCGTCGGAAGCGCCATGGGCGACGAACGCGCCGCCTCAGGCACCACAAAACGCCCCGTGTCACGCGATGTGGGCCAAACGGCTCGAGCCGCTGCCAAGGTGAGCCGCCTGGTGAACCGCATCGCCGACACCGGCGAGGTCACGACCTTGACCCGAAGTCGCGTGACCACCGCTTCAAGGTCGTCGCACCGTGCGGGACGAACGGCCCGTGTCGGCGCAAATGTGGTCACCAGAGCGGACAGCGCTTCCAGTGTCAGCACCATCGCGGCGAGTGGGATGTCGCTACCGGTGTCTGGGGAGGTAGGTCACTCTGCTGGAGCAGATGCTTCTTCTTGTAGAGGGACGGCTGCTGCCGATCGGCATGTGGCCGAAGCTGGCAGTGCTGCACTTCGGCGAATGCAGCGTACACCTAGCAAAGAAGTCACGCCAGACTCACCTGCTCGAACTCGAGGTGACTCCACTGTTCATGGTCCGACGACCATGAAGCGGTCTGACTCTCACCGAGTGGCCGCCTCCAGTGTGCTCCAGCAGGGGGAACGCGCTTCTCCGCAGCAAGGGCCAGGTCCGGCTCGTCTCGTGAAGCAGAGCACCACACACACAGTCGCCGCCTCAAGCGCGCCCCAGCAGGGCAGACGTGCGTCATTCCGGCAAGGGGCTGGTCTACTGCCTTTGACGAAGCAGGGAAGCTCGCCCTCAGCCACTGCCTCCGGCGCACCAAACCAGAGGAGACTCACCTCGCTCCAGGATAGAGCAGATTCATCCCGCCCGGCGAAGCAGGTAGCTTCGTCCCTAGCTATAACGCCCAGTGCGCCAGATAAGCAGCGACGAGTCTCGCCGCATCGGGCAGCTGGGCCGAGTACTCTGACGAGGCAGGGCGGTTCGCCGCGAGTCGCCGGTTCGAGCGCGCCGATCCAGCGCAGACGCGCCTCGTTGCACCAGAAGGCCAGACCGCCACGTCTCATGAAGCAGGCCAGCACTCAGAGCATCCCCTGCCGGCTGGAGCGGCTCCAGCCGCCTGCCATGCCGAGGCAGCTCTCCCTGCTGGAGGGCAAGCGGCCGTCTCGCCACCCGCCGCGCCTCAGTTTCGCCGAGTCGCTGGCGTCGTTGTCGCACCAGAAGATGACGATGGGCACCCGCCGCAGTCAGCACCGTAGACGTCAGCTCGTGCCGGCTAGACCGCGGTCAGGTCCCAGTGAGGCAGGACAGGCCATTCCGGAGATATCAGGACGCACGGCGCCGTACACCCCGCGGGCCTCTATGAATCGGCCGACTGGTGCGCGGACAGAGAAGGGCATGGTCAGGACCTCGAAGAACACTGCGAAACAAAATGCCACGGCTGGCCACACTCCATCCAAGCGCAGTGGATCCGCCTCGACTGTAACCTCAGCTAAATCGGCTGATCATAGTCCACAGCCGCCGTCTCGCCTGTCCTCTGCCATTGAGGAGGCAGCTGAAGAATCCGAGCAGCTCAATGAAGCGACAGAGAGAGGACGTGGTTCGCCGGCGAGCTCCGGATCCACGAACCCATCGACAGTGAGTGAGTGTGGGTCAACGCCCGACCCGGCTCTGGTGGATCAATGTGACTGCGGTCCTGCCAACCAGCTCGAGCAGGTCACGACAGACTGCAGTGAAAAGCAAGAGCAATGGCAGGACGCAGAACATGGCGATGTCGAAGAGTCTCCGCCGAGAGACTATTGCGGAACTCCAGTGATGTCAGTGACGCGGCCGCTGCCGAATACGGAGGCAGAGCACCCATGGTGGTCCCCGGACCAAGTCGATGAATGGTGGATTCCTGACCCTGCGCACGGAGATGACGCCGGGGCTCCCGATCAAGAACACGGAGAAGATACACGTGGTGCTCGTGATGTGGCACCAGAAGACAAGCATGAGCTTCCTGACCTGTTGCTGGGCGACCAGGGCAACACTCCTAACCCTGCACACGATAAAATACGACCCGCCGATCGGGCGCGAGCCTACGCGCATGACTATCCCGACCCAGCGCTGGCGGAGAGGATCTATCCGGACCTGGAGACGTCGGGCCGATGGTGGACTCCAGAATCGTCGCCGGCGCGCTCATCACAGCGCCCGAAGTCAGCGGACGAGTCGGCGGAGCCCAGCCTGGAGCCGAGCGGTGAACGGTTCGCCGCGGGCGCGTCGCCCGGCAGCTGCTCGCCGGACTCGCCGCCGGCCGGGCGACGGCCGGGGTCGCGCGACCTGCCCGGCGGCTCGCCAGGCGGCCGGCGATCGCCCGAGGGCAGCAGTGACGCGGAGGCTGCGGACGGACGACGGCGCGTCACCGGCGGCGGACCGCCCTCGCGTGACGTCAGCGGCGAGGCGCGGCGGCGGCGGCGGCGGCCGGCCTCGGCCAGTGTCAGTGCTGCCGACGGTGAAAGTGTGAGCGCCGGCGCCGGCCGAGCTGCTCCGACCGGACGCAACAATGGTCGCGCGCACGCCGCCGCCGACCAGCTGAGGCGGCCGCGGCCAGCCAACGGCGCGTCGTCGGCCCAGCCGGCCGCAGCTGTCTGCGTCGCGACCGACGCCGACCGTCGCGTTCAACGCGCGCCCAGAGTCCCTGCGCTGCTGGTCGACGCCGTGTACGCCGACGACTTGCACGCACCGGACGTCGGTGCCGAACAAGGTGCGTGGTGGGCGCCGTGTGCGCTCTGGCCGGGTGTGGGTTGGTGATACAGGGAATGGTGCGGGTCATAGCCTGTGCCTATTTGGCGCCTCAAATGACCTGCGCCGGGCGTGCCTCAGCATCGCATTAGTCGTAACCTCGCGCCGACATAAAAGTACCGGTTAGCCTAGTTAGCCTGCCTTACCTTAGCCTGGCAATACAAGCTGTGGGAAACAATATTTGCGGGACGACTGCCCAGCACAGGATGCAGGGTGCACCGGGAACATGTGCTGTTCCATGGAAAAGTGGCCCTCCCACCGGCCGGGAAAGGCCTGCCTATTCGACGTCTCACATGACCAGCGCCGGACGTGCCTCAGCATCACATTAGTCGTAACATCGCACCGACATAGAAGTACCATACAAGTTCAGGAAGGCTCGATTGCACCCTCCCTCCCCGCTCAATGAATTTTTGCAACAAAAAGCTGGGGCCCACCCAAGGGGGCCCAATAGCCAATCCCTTTCAACCAAGGGACTGAAGGCGCTCCTTCAGAATTCTGAAATTCAGAATGTTCGAGTGCACACACCCACCCACCCCGCTCAATGAATATTTCCGCCGAAGGCGCCCCTTCGAGGAAATGCGTCAAGGAAATCTGCCCTGGGGCTGCCTACCAATGTTTTGACTTTAGACATTTGATATTATGCAATTGGGACGACCAGAATCCCCTGAAATCGACTGCAGTCCACCAGCCACGATAATTGTCCCCACGCGCATGCCCATTAAGCTTCCAGCCAAAATACTCCGAGTCGCTCGGCCATGAGATCGCGTCCGTGCATGGTTCCCTGCAGGCCGGCCAGCGTCTGGGCACTCCCATGATCCGGGAGCGCGGCAAGCGCTGCGCCGATCGCCTTGTGTAGTCAGCTGGTGGTCTGACGGTCCCGGCGCGCGTTGGCCGGTCCGAGCGCGCGCCGGCCGGTCGTGTCGGCTGCAACGGGCCCGGTCCGGTCCGGTCCGACCGCCCCGTCCGCCAGGTCGACCGCTACACGGCGGGCGGCGTCTGGGCGGCGCAGATCGGTCATGGCGCTGTCTCGGCACGGCTCAGGGACAGTCGGGGACGCTAGACAGTGACGGAGGCACGGCTCAGGGACAGTCGGGGACGCTACGCGGCAGACGGTCCCGTCACGGCTCAGGGACAGCCGGGGACGCTAGACAGTGATGGAGGCACGGCTCAGGGACAGTCGGGGACGCTACGCGGCAGACGGTCCCGGCACGGCTCAGGGACAGTCGGGGACGCTAGACAGTGACGGAGGCACGGCTCAGGGACAGTCGGGGACGCTACGCGGCAGACGGTCCCGTCACGGCTCAGGGACAGCCGGGGACGCTAGACAGTGACGGAGGCACGGCTCAGGGACAGCCGGGGACGCTAGACAGTGATGGAGGCACGGCTCAGGGACAGTCGGGGACGCTACGCGGCAGACGGTCCCGGCACGGCTCAGGGACAGTCGGGGACGCTACACGGCAGACGGTCCCGGCACGGCTCAGGGACAGTCGGGGACGCCACACGGCAGACGGTCCCGGCACGGCTCAGGGACAGTCGGGGACGCCACACGGCAGACGGTCCCGGCACGGCTCAGGGACAGCCGGGGACGCTACACGGCAGGCGGTCTCGGTACGGCTCAGGGACAGTCAAAGATGCTAGACAGTGTCGGGAGAACGGCGCAGGGACAGTCAGGTACGCTAGACGATGTCTGAGCACGGTGCGGGGACAGTCAGGGATGCTAGACGATGTCGGGGACGGTGCGGAGACAGTCAGGGACGCTAGACGATGTCGGGGACGGTGCGGAGACAGTCAGGGACGCTAGACGATGTCGGGGACGGTGCGAGGACCGTCAGGGATGCTAGACGATGTAGGGGAGGGACATTCCGGGACACTAGACGATGTTGGAGGACGGTGCGCAGACAATGTGATGAGATGATCCAGGGCAACCCTGAGTGTATGTCGGAAAGGATTGTGGGAATAATCAGGAATAATCCCCTGACAGTTTCGGGGAACATGGGCAGAAACACAGAAATATCAGGACACCTTTAGGAGAGGCGCCATGGACGAGTTGGACGTCTGGTGATGGCGTGAGATGTAGGGAATAATCTTGGAACGGCGGCGAAGACGAATACAGTTCTGTAATGGTATTGCGTGCGAGGTGGGTGTGTCTTGTCACGAATGGTCAGTTTCTGTTATGGGATGTCGGAAGGGACGAGAGAGAAAATCAGGAGCGATCCTGGCTGGCGTTGGGGGATTGAGGGATCGCGTTGGGCTGCTGGGGACGGTCTCAGGTCGCGTGCCGGGGCCACTGTTTGAGCTCCGTTCAAGGGCTGCTGTTGGCCGTCCTGTGGTCGGTCCAGGACCAGAAGCCACGCTGGCAGATGGTCCCACCACAACGCTGGGGGACAGCTTCATGAGAACAGCCAATAGCAGCACGGGCACACCTACTTACGACAGGCAGAGGATGGGTGTTGCTCACAGCATGTATGCATCAGCCATCAATCATCAGCCGTCTGACGACGCAGCCAAATACAACCTGCCGGAAGTCCCAGCGGCATTCGGTGTTTCTTACGGGCGTCGTGAGTGTTGTTTTCAGCCAGTGGTATCACCCTAAGCGATTTTCTGTTCTACACCGTGAATCATCGCTTGATTAATGGTCTGCGGGAAGGAATCAAGCTCTGAGAGAGAAGCCTTTTTGCAGGAGCGCCAGGCGGTGTTGCGCTTCGCAAGAGCTGCAGAGGCAATGTCAAACACATACGCACTTGACCAGCGCAGAAGGGTTGGAAAGCGATCCGCAACCTGGTATGGTCAGATGGATGTCATTTTGCTCGGCGAACCCTGCTACTAGCCTCAATTTGAGTTAGCGTAAAATAACTACGCTCACGTAGCTACATCGGCCTCGTTCGTTTCCCCCGAACCCAGCTACGCTTAGTGACCGAGCGTCCAACGTTCGTTCTATGAAACAGCGCCGATCAAGCTCCTTGATTGCACGCATCATCCTCCAACATTCATGGACGGCAATTGTCCAGTAGGCTGGCCATGTTGTCATCGGAAGGAGCTGGCTGACGTGCCGTGTCAGTCGTCTATGGCACCATGTCGTGCTGTGGCACGACAAGGAGCTGGCTGATGTGCCGTGCCAGTCGTCTATGGCACCATGTCGTGCTGTGGCACGACAAGGAGCTGGCTGATGTGCCGTGTCAGTCGTCTATGGCACCATGTCGTGCTGTGGCACGGCAAGGAGCTGGCTGATGTGCCGTGTCAGTCGTCTATGGCACCATGTCGTGCTGTGGCACGGCAAGGAGCTGGCTGACATGCCGTGTCAGTCGTCTATGGCACCATGTCGTGCTGTGGCACGACAAGGAGCTGGCTGACGTGCCGTGTCAGTCGTCTATGGCACCATGTCGTGCTGTGGCACGACAAGGACTGGCTGACGTGCCGTGTCAGTCGTCTATGGCACCATGTCGTGCTGTGGCACGACAAGGAGCTGGCTGACGTGCCGTGTCAGTCGTCTATGGCACCATGTCGTGCTGTGGCACGACAAGGAGCTGGCTGACGTGCCGTGTCAGTCGTCTATGGCACCATGTCGTGCTGTGGCACGACAAAGCTGGCTGACGTGCCGTGTCAGTCGTCTATGGCACCATGTCGTGCTGTGGCAGACAAGGAGCTGGCTGACGTGCCGTGTCAGTCGTCTATGGCACCATGTCGTGCTGTGGCACGACAAGGAGCTGGCTGACGTGCCGTGTCAGTCGTCTATGGCACCATGTCGTGCTGTGGCACGACAAGGAGCTGGCTGATGTGCCGTGCCAGTCGTCTATGGCACCATATCGTGCTGTGGCACGACAAGGACCTGGCTGACATGCCGTGCCAGTCGGCTATGGCACCATGTCGTGCTGTGGCACGACAAGGACCTGGCTGACATGCCGTGCCAGTCGGCTATGGCACCATGTCGTGCTGTGGCACGACAAGGACCTGGCTGACATGCCGTGCCAGTCGGCTATGGCACCATGTCGTGCTGTGGCACGACAAGGAGCTGGCTGATGTGCCGTGCCAGTCGTCTATGGCACCATGTCGTGCTGTGACACGTACAATGGTCGATCGGCGGCGAAGAAGCTCACGCCACTGACGGCACACGCCTGACGTTGAGTCACAATGTGGGGGCATGACTCACCGGTTCGGACCCGGCCGCCGCCGTGGCCGGCTCTGCGGCGGTTCACGGTCCGTCTCAACCAAACTGAACTGATTCATAGACTGAACTGGAGTAATTCATGTACTGAAGTGAACGGATTCATATACTGAACTGAACTGGTTTATGCACTGCACTGAGCTGATTCATGAACCGAACTTAATTGATTCACAGACTTGACTGAACTGATTCATGGACTAAGGTGAACTGATTCGTGAACTGAACTGAACTGATTCATGGATCGCTGTCGTGCACTGAGACAGTGAACCGGTCAGTGTCATGGTGGTTTGATAGTTCGCATGTGCATCAATGTCACGGTAGTGATACTGTTATTATATTGACAGCGTTGCCCAAATCAACAGGCCTGGCTAAATCCGGCTGCGAGACACGATTCTGGAAAATGAACACTGGAAATCCAACTGATCTACACTGAAATGAGCTTCCACGTGCCAAGACAACAGAACCTCTTTCTGCATATGAAAGTTCGGATTATTTTCCAAAGGCTTCCCAACCCCCTCACACACAAACACACACACGCGCACACACACACACACACACACACACACACACACACACACACACACACTAAAAAAACATGACCCCTGAATTGATGCTCTACATTGGTCGAATATTAAAGTTGGTGTTTGAACCATATGTGTAGCCGTGTGTACCGCTGCATTGGGTTAACGAAGTGTGACTACGTCCATATAGCTTTGGTCCGAGCGTGATTCAGGTTGAGAGCAAAGCTGACATTGACATTGGTGAAGGAAAAACATTAAAATAAAGAAAACCCGCCCAATTTGTTCCATATAGTCCACGATGTGGCCTCCTTCAGGTTACAAAAGAGTACACAGCGACAGGAATACTTCTCCATTTCGGCGAATGTACCCCAGGAATTTGTGATTTATCGCCGTGTATACAGACAGCATGCATGGGTCCGAGTGCAAGCACGTAGCCACTGCACTGGGTGAATCACCGCGCGTTGTGCACAGCACAGCGGTGGCTTTTCGGTCATGGAGCTGGTGGCACTGGCAGTGGAAGGCCGGCAGCCTCGCACTCTCGCACCACTCCCGTTCGCATTCACGTTGAAAGCCATCTACCTGCGGCTGAAACACCGGGGAGGCCAGGTCAATATTGGGAGAGGAGTAACGGGCTTTACATGGTGCACACGGTTACATCCACCTGGCGCTTTGTCTGCGTACGCCTGATGGCCGCGACGTTTGTTCTGCGCCGTTTACGCGACGTGGCAGCGCATTCGGAGTGGGCGGCGCCCGTTTTCGGAGCGTGCTGGATGCCAGCTTGAAGGAGGGGCGCAGCTGTCACGGGGTGGGGTGTCGATGTTTGAGGGTTTCTTCGTGTAGGTAGCGGACGTGCGCTAGTTATTTATTTGGTTTTTATTGGGTGCTGATCAAAGTGAATCACAAAACTACATTAACTCAGCATTTGTGTTTTTCGTTTGCACATCATTTACAATAATTGTGAACACCACACAGCGCATGTGACTTCCAATGGTGGACATATATTGGCGGAAGTTGATCCCGGAGAGAAGTACACATACGAGAAGATTCGAAGAAAACACCAGCTCAGGTATCGGCGGTTTCTTTTGTTTCGCAACCACTTGGTGCCGGTGTCTGCCATATCTAGTCTATTAGGCACCTTTAATGCAGGCAAATTATTCTGCAAGTTGTTTCGTGGTCTGTGATGCGTTAGCTTCAGTAGGAACGGAGACTCCTTGGTTAATTATATGGTTGATTATATGTTTAGAGCTAGTTAGAATGGTTGGACAATATATCATTAATTAATAATAGTAAAATATTGATTTGGTTCAACTAAAGATGGTATGCAAAGTAAATTTGGTATCGTATGGTTGAACCACTGCAACCGTCAAGCTGTGCAGTGTATACCGGTAACCGACATAACAGCTTTATGTCGCCAGACTGTTTACTTAATCAAATATGTATGTTGCCATTCAATCCATACCATTGAAATGTGGGAATACATTGCCGTGATCGACATCTACCAGCACACTACATCAGGATATACAGATCAAACCACAAATATTACCATGATCGTTCATTTTCCCATGTTGCAACTGTTTTGCAAGGTTATTATTGTGCTGAATTATGCCGACGACGTTTAGCCATGAGATGCATGGCTACCTGGATTGAGACAACCCGGCGTAAAGTGACTTTTCTTCAACGTAACCTCTATAGCAAATGACACTTCACCTCCGCTGGGGGACATAAAAAGCAGTTCTGCGCCTGCAGCCGGTGCACCACCGTAGCGCCATCTGCGCTCTGCGTGGCGGACCAGATATGTGAGAACCAAAAGTGCCCAATGCGTGTAACGAAAATGTACGGCCTTCAATATACCAGGAGGTGCTGAGTTGACATCAAAAGTAACGATAAAGATTAGACTTTATTACTCAACGTTTCGGCCAGGGGCCATCGTCACTGGCCGAAACGTTGAGTAATACAGTTTAATCTGTATCGTTACTTTTGATGTCAACTCAGCACCTCCTGGTATATTGAAGGTCGTATATTTTCTTTACACGCAATGTCTAAAACCCAGGAGCATCTAAGAGCCATTCTTCGTTGTATTAAACAAAAGTGCCCAACCCAGCATTACACGACGGACCTGTTTGTGAAGCCAACTTTTGCCGCACAGCGGGCTTAATCCGGGATGCGCACACTTCAAGCTGCAGTGTATTGTATGTACATAGCTGGGCACAATATGGCCAGAGCCCGTTATGCGCGACCTGACATGGATTACTGTTCCTCACCGACGGCCGTATCGGTGTGGGCGGAAGGTGCTGCAGCGGTAATGTGCTCGTCACGGTAGGGCCATCACGGCTGGATTATTGCCGATGGCACGCGGCCCGTGCACATGTGCGGCCCGTAGTGGTCTCACAACGTACTGATGTCTTCATTTCGTGTGTACTGCTGAGATTATTGTCGCCGCATCCCGACCCCCAGGGGTAGTGCCACGGCAACATGCCACGGCAACATGGCTGAGGAGGACATTAAGGTGTTTACGCTCCTTCTTTCCCCCGTACGCCACTCGAAGTGGTGCTTAAAATAGAAGTTATCGGGGATCTATTCCCGCAGCCACAATTGTGGCTGAGGTCATTGTATATTTAATAAATTGTATGTAAAGCCGTGATGATATCAACAGTGGCTGAGTAGAACTGTGAGATTAATATCTGGAACTGCTCACATTTCCTGGCGATACAAAAGCACTTCAGCCAGTTTCAACTATCGTTGGTAAGTCTATTTTAAATTATTGTTTCCGCTTTCAAAACATCGAATCTCGCCTTAAGAATTTGGACATAGCTCCGCATTGGCTTGCAGCAGCAATACAACTCCGAGCTGGATACCAACGTAGCATGCCATTGTGCAGCTGCAGGGTAGGCGGCACGCCTGAGCTCGGTGGAGTAGCTGAGTTTGTGTTCAATGGTACCCAGCGGGGACCGCGCGACTAAACAGCCCGGTGGAGTAGCTGTGTTTGTGTTCAATGGTACCCAGCGGGGACCGCGCGACTAAACACAACGCCAGATGGCCGCTTATTTGGCTTGGGTGGACTGACAGCTTACGAACGCTTCACCGGATGCTTGCTATGGGGACAAGAGGACGCACGCCACTCAGACGTACCTGTTGTCTCACTAAGCCGCTGATCATGTCGAAGGGAACGTGGAGCGTTCCTAGCTTGTTCGGCGTCATCGGCCACCGCTCGCGTGCAGTCGTAAATAACTGCGCAACCAAAACAGACAATCTCTGCCCGTTTGTCTGCCGATCCCCGTGCACCCGGTCGTAATTGATGTGCACTCGTCGGGGACGCTTTTTGTGAGCACGTCATGCATTACCATGTGGTGGTCGGGTTCGTTCTGTGTCCATCACGTTGGTGTCTTCTCGTTTGTGGCCGCCCACGCTGGCCACGTGCCCGGCTGGTGCCTCCGGTCGGTGCGGCGGCCAGCAGCATCAACATCAAGTTCGCCGGTGCGGCTCGCCGCCTCAGGTCGGGCGCGCCGGCGCGGAGGTCCCCCGGGTGCGCCGCGGCCGCTGTCCGGTATGCGGTGCGCGTCTTGTTTCTGCCAAATATGGCGCCGGTCGCGTGGCGTACAGTGGCGGCGGCTGCTGGACAGGAGGCCCTGCCGCCGGCGCAGCGTCCTTGCAGAGCTCGCGGCGCCGTGTCGGCCGGCAGCGGCGTCCCCTCGCTGGCGCCGCCACCTCGGGCAGCCGCGGTCGGCGGCAGAATCCCTAATGAGGACGGCCGCCTTGACCCCAATTTGGGCACATTTTCGTGCCAAAGCCGGGCATCGCGCGACATGACGGGCTGCCGGCGGCGGCGGCGGCGGCGCGGTGTGCGAGCGCGGGTTACCTGCGAAGGCTGTCGTCTGCGGCGGTCGGCCGGCCCGGAGAGCGCCGCTCTTCCAGTGACCTTGGTCGGCTGGGGTCGCGGAGGTCACGGCGGGGTTCATGGGGTCAATGTTAGGCGCGCGCCGCCTGCCGTCAGGCGTTCCGGGCCGCCGGCCGTCGCCGTCTGACACCGAGTTCGACCGCGGCGCAGTCAGTCTGTTCGGCACTTCTGAATCGCATATCGGTGCTCCACGCAAGCTTCCGCGCCCGCGCATCACTGTGTGTGGCGTCATTGTACAGCTCTTCCTGTTCCGACACGCACGCATTGTCTGGCATGGCACAATGGTTGTCGATTCGTACGCAAGTTCCTCATCTTAGAAGTGGTGGTATCAACTCGAGCAACATTGTCCCCAGCGCATTCGGTGATTCTTCCACTTCCTCCTTCTCTCCTGTCCCTCTAGTGGCTGTCAGCAATACCACGATACGCATTGTAGTTATAACACATGCCTGTGAAACCATATTGGATGCATGTATGTACAATGTACATTTTAGAACGCTTGTGAATTAACATTAACGTTCAAGGATCAATATATTTTCGGCTTCGTCTTGGCAACCGGCAGGAACATTCCACAAAACGGAATTGCTTAATGATTGGAACGTTTAGTTGAGTGGGATTTCGCCATGAACAGAAATATTTTTAAGCAGCATCCAGTATCCGAGAGCAAGTGAATGCTTCTATGATGCATCAATTTTTTGCCGGGAACTTATTGTGGATCAATGTCGAATTCATACGATAAGGAAATCAAATAAGTTTGTTTAGAACCTTTGGCGTATGTGTCCGCTTGGTCAGATAATCTGACTTATCCTTCAATTAGCGATAACAATTTTAGGGCACGATTTTGGACCCACTCATTTTTCTGGATCAGGTTGTCCGCACACCCAACATCACGATGTTTGCGGTCGATTCTGACTTATGCAAAGATATATTTCCCCGTTTACATGAGGAATGAGACTTCCGAATAAGACGCGATTAAAAAAGTTGTGAAAATATTGTTAAGCTTTCGGGTTTTTGATTTGTCAGAAGTCCGTCCACAAGAGCAATATTTTCGAAGTGTTTTTTATTCTAATCGCATCTTATTCGGCAGTTTAGCTGCATATGCAAACGAAATAACTGATCCAAGGTTATACATGAAGCGAACATTTCCCACCTTCCAATGACACGTTGGACGACCGCACCATCTCATGGTGATGATGGCATCATCTGGGCTTAAGGACACGTGTAACCCGCTGCTGACCGTTGTGCCAAGACCAGCACATTGTTGACAACTGTGTCGGGGGAGCGCTGACCGAGCTGTCGTCGGCAGGTTTCCGCGGCCACCACCTGAGCTCGATCGCCGAGCTCAGCTCCAGTCCCGAGTCCGACTTGGACACACTCGCCGGCTCGCTGGTCGACCCTACCGCGGCCGCCTTCCATCAGATCCGGGCGCTGCTCGATCGGCGGCGCGACGGCCGGCGCGGCTGGGCGCAGGCGCAGGCGCAGGCGGCGCGGCGGGCGCGCCTCGTGTCGGCGCTCTTCGACTGCCTGCAGGCGCTGACAGGCGCAGAGGACGCCTGCGGCAAGGTCAACGTGCTCCTGCTCGAGCGGGAGTGCGTGCGCACCATTGCTGCCGTCATGGACTCCACCATGGAGCTCGACTACATCGTCGAGAACAAGGAGTACACCAGCAAGCTGGCGCAAGGTGAGTCCGGTGGCGGCGACAACGGAACCGTCCGCCGACAGCTGCCAACAGCAGCCGACAGCTGCCAACAGCAGCCGACAGCTGCCAACAGCAGCCGACAGCTGTCAATAGCAGCCGACAGCTGCCAACAGAAGCCGACGCTGACAACACGGGCGGTTGGATGTGCCGATTTTATGTATAAATATTGGGCACAACTTCTTCGATCACCGCCATTGCTGGTCGTCCAAGATGGACTGAAAAAGTATCAGCGTCTTGGAAGGCCGTTCGACTCGCGAGGTACTTCCGTTGTGTATAGTTAGTATTTACACACACACTGGGCTGGGTTAATTACCAGGCTGTTTATGCTATTTTTATCTTAGAAAAAAGTTTTCAGGAAGGTTTGAGTACATTATGTGAAAGTATTTTAAATTATTAATTTGCGCATTGTCAACAAAACGTTGATATTGAATATCTAGGATTCAAATATCTATAAATTACTACCTGTTGCTAAATTGCGGCCATCCCTCCGCCGGTCGGCATTTCGCTGTAGTTTAGGGGCGCATCGACTGCACAGGTCATATAGCGGCATTTCGCTGTCTTCGACGACAGTGCAGTTCGGGGAAGGGATAGTTCCCACTTTTTCTAAACCTGGCCTTGCATGAACATAAATCACGCTAACCATGATCTTTTGCGAATATGATATCAGGTTGAACTTTTTAGACTGAGTAAGAATCCCCAAGTAACCTTAAATCGAAGGATACAGTAGGCGCAGTTCCTTTCTTCAAGCATAACAGTCAAATGCCGTTTTCAAGGCCATGGGCATCATGACAGTTAAATGCTAGCTTGAAGAAACATCGGATCCTTCGATACCCAGAAATAAGTCGAAGCTCCGGACACACGTCTTTCCATGGCCAGCATGTCTTGTTGGCTGCTTGCCAAGTTCCCTGCAACAGCCATGTCATCGTTCTTCTACTGTGGCACCGTGCCGACTTCTCCCGCCTCCAGCTTCACTCCTCCTTTATTTAGCCCGGGCATTGACCGGAGTCGTGGCCGAGCACCATCGACTGGGGGACTTAGCGCCCCCATCTACCTCGGCCACCAATGAACGTCTCGAGCTGATTCGAACGGCAATCGATGGCCTTATGCCATGCGAGTGCGAGCGTATAGACATTCTGACCCGTGGGATCATGGCTGATGTCATAAGTAAAGTCAAAGTGAGAAACGAGAAGTTTTTGAATGTCACGCTTTCCTGTCCTTTTATATCGGCATCCAGCCGACGGATTTCCCAGATTTAGAGGGAACTCGGTAGCCTTGCCTCTGTCGTGTCTCACGAATCCACAAGCTTGCCTTTTGTAGTCATGGTTGACGCCGCATGGCTCCCATCATGGTCATGTCAAGCACAAATTGAAACTTATCGACATCATGCTTTGTAACTAATTTCCTGATGCATATAATAACGCATATTTACACTTCTATAATAGCATGTTGCATCCAGAATCAGACATATATCGCTTTCGGCAACATGGCGGTAAACATAAATTATTCAATTTCTTCGCTTCAATTATTAGGCGCACTTCGCTTCAAGACCAGCTGTTCTTTGATCATCTTCATTGGATGGCTATCCGATGACTCGATAACATCTTGAACAACAATAAGGCGAAAGGTATCGTGATGAATATCGTCTTGAACCAGTGATTAAAATGTTCTGTCATCAAGTTTTACCATGTGTAATTTACATTCCTTTTTTAATCCTCGCAAGATTGGCCGTGCTAACTGAACTCTAGCTCGCATGGCCTGCACGCATAATACTTAGGGCGAGCCCATCACAATGCTTCAAGTTCTCGAAGAAAAGAAAAGCTGCAGCGATCAAGAATCAAAGCCTGCAATCATATACAATCGCACTGCGCATTGAGTAGTATTGTCATTCAGGAAACAATTATTATGACGAAAGCACTTGTTCAATGCAACAGCACCAGCGGCAAATGCAATTACCTTAAATGTTTGTCCTTTATATTTTCTCTTTTTACCGCGTTCGTGCACGGTACAGAGCTGATGTACATGTAGTTTAGAACGAGCGTACATTGCTGACCTGCTAAACCAGTTCATACATTAGCAATGATGACTCACAGGAAATCCGATGCAGGAAATATATCGCATTTTGTTGCCTGAACATTGTATGCTATTTACATCGTGCCTCTCTGCCAAACGCTAATTTCGCCCGTAAATCACTTGGGACCCATTTGGGCCACTCTATGGTCTTACTACAAGAACTCAGCTTTTGTGCGGTGAATCACCTGGTTGCGTTGAGGTCACGCGAAGGTCATGCTGCACGAAGGCACTTTTGGTGGAATGACGACGTCTTGATGCACGTATTGATTGTATCTGCATCAGATTAACGAACCGGCAGCTCCTTTTTGCAAGGTGGCCGTCATGAGCAACAGGGAAGGCGGCCGCCTCCATATCCTGACATCGCCTCGTGTCGGGCGATGGTTTGTGTGGTGGCTTGGGCGGAGGCCACCCTGGGCCAGGATGGATAGCACCCCATGCATCCTTCAAATAATATCTTCTTATGATATCTTATGATGTCTCTCATCATCTTTCAGATGATGAGCTACTTTTTATAAAGCTACACATAGCATTGCATCCAAACACTGAACCAGTCTCAGCATATAAGGTGCATGTAAATTATTATTTAAGCTATGCAAGACCCATGGAAATTGCAACATTTCCGGTGGAATGTTCTGCAATTTTCGACCAAGTTAATTATAATGTGGTGGGTAGGGCAGAAATGCGAGAACTGCACATCAAGGCTTGATGTGCCCACGCTTTGCACAACACCTGCCAATTATGAGCTGTTACAGAACCCTACTCACCTTACAGCCCAGCTTCAAACCTCACAATCATCCCACATGTACGTCGATTATTATGATATATATACACACATACACACACACACACACACACACACACACACACACACACACACACACACACACACACACACACATATATATATATATATATATATATATATATATATATATATATATATATATATATATATATATATATATATATATATATACGTATATGTATATATGTGTGTGTGTGTGTTGCATGTGCATGCATGCATGGAACACTTAGTCATGTCTTGACAACAGAGCGACATGACAACATTGGATGCGAAACATATCATTAGCAATAACACAAAATAGCGGGTGCTGATGTGAACGCTGGCTCTTTGGATATTTTTCAGAGTAGTTCGACGTCAGTGAGCTATTTTGACCTTGCTATATCGACCTATAACGCGATTATTGTGTAATCACGTGCCAAGACGAAGCGTAGCAATGGCACGGGCTGATTCAGAGAAGGCGGGTGGGGGGAATTATGAACACATGATACTCTATCTCATTGGGTAACCCGCATTCTTACGGGCCCAAGATTGCCATCAGGATCCAGGCTGCTCCAGTAATGAGACAAATTATGAGAGAGATTAACTTTAAAAGTAGTTGCATTTCAATTTATATTGCACATCTGCACAGCAATGTGCTAAAGTTTTAGTGCTTAAAAGTAATCATAAATGGAACCAATCCACATAATTTGAGACAATATTCCTCAATAGTGGCTTCGAAAAAGTGATACAATTACGTAAGTTCAATTCAATTATTTTCATACATATCTAAAGCACAAAACACGGGAGAATAACCTTCCATGTTCATGCATGTTCCTCTGGAAAGTAAATATCTGGGACGAGGCTGCTGCTTGGGCTCCAAGCCTGGCTCTTACATCCACCCGCACCCCCGTGACAGCCATCCTGAGGCAGCCATCCTGTGGCAGCCATCCCTTGGCAGCACCGTGGCAGCCATCCTGAGGCAGCCATCCTGTGGTAGCTCCGTGGCAGCCATCTCGTGGCAGTCATCTCGTGGCAGCACCGTGGCAGCCATCCTGTGGCAGCCATCCTGTGGTAGCTCCGTGGCAGCCATCTCGTGGCAGCACCGTGGCAGCCATCCTATGGCAGCCATCCTGTGGTAGCTCCGTGGCAGCCATCTCGTGGCAGCCATCTGTGGCAGCCATCTCGTGGCAGCCATCCTGAGGCAGCCATCCTGTGGTAGCTCCGTGGCAGCCATCTCGTGGCAGCACCGTGGCAGCCATCCTATGGCAGCCATCCTGTGGTAGCTCCGTGGCAGCCATCTCGTGGCAGCCATCTCGTGGCAGCCATCCTGAGGCAGCCATCCTGTGGCAGCCATCCTGTGGCAGCCATCCCTTGGCAGCACCGTGGCAGCCATCCTGAGGCAGCCATCCTGTGGTAGCTCCGTGGCAGCCATCTCGTGGCAGCCATCTCGTGGCAGCCATCCTGAGGCAGCCATCCTGAGGCAGCCATCCTGTGGTAGCTCCGTGGCAGCCATCTCGTGGCAGTCATCTCGTGGCAGCACCGTGGCAGCCATCCTGTGGCAGCCATCCTGTGGTAGCTCCGTGGCAGCCATCTCGTGGCAGCACCGTGGCAGCCATCCTATGGCAGCCATCCTGTGGTAGCTCCGTGGCAGCCATCTCGTGGCAGCCATCTCGTGGCAGCCATCTCGTGGCAGCCATCCTGAGGCGCCATCCTGTGGTAGCTCCGTGGCAGCCATCTCGTGGCAGCACCGTGGCAGCCATCCTATGGCAGCCATCCTGTGGTAGCTCCGTGGCAGCCATCTCGTGGCAGCCATCTCGTGGCAGCCATCTCGTGGCAGCACCGTGGCAGCCATCCTGTGGCAGCCATCCTGTGGTAGCTCCGTGGCAGCCATCCCTTGGCAGCACCGTGGCAGCCATCCTGAGGCAGCCATCCTGTGGTAGCTCCGTGGCAGCCATCTCGTGGCAGCCATCTCGTGGCAGCCATCCTGAGGCAGCCATCCTGTGGCAGCCATCCTGTGGCAGCCATCCTGAGGCAGCACCGTGGCAGCCATCCTGTGGCAGCCATCCTGTGGTAGCCCCGTGGCAGCCATCCCCTGGCAGCCATCCTGTGGCAGCCCCGTGGCAGCCCCGATTCGTGTGGAGGTCGCCATCCTGGACCGGACGTTTTCACGTTCTGCACTCGAGGGAGCACCTCGCAGGCGCGACGTTTTACAGTGGTCACCTGACCGACACAGGCTTACACTGCACTGTGCCAGACCCGCCAAGCTGCCAGACCCGCCAAGCTGCCAGACCCGCCAAGCTGCCAGATCCGCCAAGCTGACAGCGTTTCCGCCAAGACGGATGGCAGCTCGGCGTGGATTGGTTCGCTCCCGGTGGACGCCGATCTTGTGTGGTCAGTTAAAGGTATTCACGCAGATGTTGTGGAGTGGCGAAAACGGCGTCGTTTTCAGTCATGCGATTTTGCACGAACATGCTCACACAGCTCTGACACACGCAAATAATTTTGTGACACATATTTGACCTAAATCGTAGAGGGTATAACCCTAATTAACGATAACATTAGAAGCACTAAGAGCAGTTCGAGTATGTTCCTAACCGTAATTTGCAACACACAAATCCCGCCTCGTCTCTGGGAGTCTTTTCCATCCCCCTTTACCCTAAGGTTTTCCGCGGATAGTGATAATTCGGCGCACGGTAGCGCGCCGAAATTTGGCATGCCCTTTCCTTCATCAATTTAACACGTGTGAAGATTAACAAGAGTTCAGGTCATATACGGTCACCGAGTTCGTCAAGGTCAAGTGATGTCACCTCCAAAAATGGTCAACCAGTCGGCACGCTTTAACGGGTAAAGATATTTGAATGAAACTGTCAGCGTTTACCTATCTTGAGGGACGTAACAAAACGCACCAGAGGAAATTTTGGATTGTTGCGTTTATCATGCTTTATTTGTCTTGTATATTTGCCCATTGGGGCTAAAATCGAAGATTCTGGCTAAATTAAGCACTTTTTATGAGGGTAAGTTCGTTTAAACAACGTTTCCGGTGCGCTCAACCCATTATAAAAAAATGAAAAAGATCGAGAACTCAAAATTTTGAGGAAAATGTTTGTTTTGGGTGTTATGGTGGACAAACATTTTGGTCCCATGGTGGAATTTATCGTCGTTTTATAATTCCAACTGGATTGTGTGTTTTAATCATCCTCCAAATGAACTCCCCAGAGCCAAAAAACCGTGACGTCAGTCGTGACCACATGAACCACCCTAGTGACGTCATTTATTGAGGGAGAAATTTTTGGTGTGGTTTCTTGCTCCACTCGTCGAGCGCTTTCCGATGACACCTCTTTCGCTTTCCTCCGATGCTAAGTTTGGAGATTAGAGGGGCATACAATGACTCCCCTCCCCATCGAGAGGTGTGAGGATCTGACCGAAAAAAAAAACGGGGCGGGATATCAAGCTGATCATATCAAGAGTCATATCAGTGTGTTAAGATATCCTTCTTCACCTCAATTACGTGTTTGAAAGTTGAATTTGAGCTCATGCAAATATAACGAGTTCTTAATTTGTTTTTCATTATTTGTTTTCAATGTGAAGTCGAACATCAAATGCCGCCAAGTGAAGTCGAAGTGTTGGTCGAAGGACTTTCTTGTCTTGTGTTTTCTAATAACTCAAATCGTAGATGTGTCACGATTGCCTTTGATAATCGAACAACCCTGCAAATATTTGCTAGGAATTGTGACACGAATGTCACATTATGCGTTCCACATTTATGTCCAAGCAAGTAGAAAACTGCCGCGTGGAAGACGGTAGTTATGCTGAGAACATTATCTTCATCTTTAACACGCACATGTGCACACACAGACATCGACACACATGCACACACACTCACACGTACGCACACACACACACACACACACACACACACACACACACACACACACACATACGCACACACACACACACACACACTCACACACGCGCAAAAATACACACACACACATACACACACACACACAAACACACACACACACACAAACACACACACGCACGCGCGCACGGTATGAATGAGAACAATGCACCCATGTCGCACAGGCGCTAAGCTGTAGTGTGCTGTGGGGGACCAAGCTTACATCCTATTCGCAGCAGCAGGCATTGGACTTCGCGTGGTGCTTTGTACGACGCCGACAGATTTGTAGTAGCACTTCATGCATGAGCGGGCGCACGACCCAAAGCAGCTGCACACCTGATCTGAGTCAGACACTGCGATACAGAGCGGCGCCGCCGAAAAGGCAGGGATTTCATGCCTAACTGGTTAGCGCACGCTTCGTCTGGCGTAATCCTCTTGTCGTCATTAGTAAAGTTGAGGGTTGTGGTTTGTAGGCTTGTTGTGTCAGCTGTAAGCACAAAGCAAGCGTGAACAATGCGAAAGAATTGTCATGGAAAGAATATGAGCGACATGTCTAGTGCATGCAGTGCATGTTACCCTACACAATGAGAGTAAATGTAGGAGTAAATAAGAAGCAAAGCATAAGAGCCACTAATATGGACTAAGATGCCTTACCAACTGTGCGCAAATTTAACCTTGACTTTATGACGTTGCGTAGCAGTTAATAGGACCGGGCTGCTCAAACTCAGCTTTTGTCATGCAAAACATAAAAATAAAAGCATCTGTGCGATGCATATCGTACGTATTGCCAATATCCACTAACGTTGCGTTTGTCTTCTTCCAACATGGGCGAATGCATGCAATGATTTGTATTCCAACATTGTTTCCTGGCACCGCACTTACCACGTCTTCTCTCCACATTTTTTCCCACGTCACATAAACTTGGGTTTGTCTCATTTGAAACATTCCTTGCTTTTCTAGTCTTATGTCGCCGAATCGAATAGTTCGATCTCCTTGAGCTTTCTAGCAAAATTATACCACAAAAACTGTGTTGTGAAAATCGGCAGCCGGGACGGAATATTGACATTCTTCCAGTTTTACGGAGAATGGCAACTTATTATACAATGATGCGAACTGACCGGGTTTGCTACTGTGCTAAGTCAATCCGATTTGAAGTTGATCAAGGTCTCCATGCCATCCAAGCCATCGAATTCCGAGAGATTTCAGCCGCTATTTAATGACGCAATGGCTCACTCTCATGTGCCCAGAAGTCCGATTTCTACGTCTGATCTGGAGACAACGAACCGACTGCATGCGCGACACAGCCGTGACGTGGGCTTGCAGCGCAGATTTCGAACTCCTTCGGCTCAATTCATCTCGAGAAGCTGGGAGCTTTTATTGAGGTATCTCGAGACCATGGAACTTCTATTAAGACTGATGGACGCCTTGATGGAAGACTGATGGAAATGATGGAGACTTCCATCAGACATACTGATGGAAGCCTTGAGGATTGAAGAGGATGTGCATGATGTGCTGAGACGTTCTTGACGTCCCTGATCCGAGGAATTCCTTCACGCAATAGTGACACTACCTCACCCAATCCGCCTACCGACAAAATTCTGACTACGTTCATGTTCTAGACAGCTTCTTTCATCTCCCGAGACACGCAAAAAAATTGGCGTGAGATCACTCATGGGAGTGGCTAGACGTCTGGGAAGTAATACGTTGGCCATACCTCTGTCTAGCTTCTTCTGTTCTTGCCGCTGTTCCTCGTGATGCGAACACCTGACTCAAAAGTAATGTATGTTGCGGTTTCCAGCATTAACGGGACCCGACGAAAGCCAGTACATCATCGCGTCGTACTCAGTGATGGGCACACCACTGATGTAAAGCACACATGTGCCACACTTTAAGTTGGATTGCAACACTCGCTCTTGTGCGAAAAATGTGTGATCGCTGCTCGTTGCTTTTTTCTAGTCATCTTCAAGGTGAATGATCCTCCCGTTAGACGAGTCCGTCTGATAGGGCCGGCTTAGCTGAGAGCAGCGCCGAACGCTGCCAGCTGACCTGAGCTGGCGGTCACGGTGTTGTAACGCTGTGTCAGTTACGCGTTGACCCACCGGTGACCTTGTGCGGCCCCGTGACGTAAGCTCCACCCTTCGGAAGTCTCCTCACCTGTGTACGTGTTCTGTGTCAATGCCAGCACACGGCGCGTCGTGCCGCGTTAATCGGACACGGTGGCCGCTTCGCCGCACGGCCGGCCGACGAGCCGGTCCTTTTTTACCGGGATTGGCCGCAGCCGGTGATCAGCTGAGCAGGGGATGATCATCACAGCTGGTGGCTGCGGTCAGCTGATGGATTGCCGCGTCATCGCACCGTCGAGCGCCGGCGTCGATCGGTGATCGGTGATGGGCGGAACGACAGACAGACGGGGTGCCACTCGTTCGCTGGTCAGTGGTTGTGCCACATGTGTAGCTCCCCCCCCCCCCCATCCGACGCCGGTGCGTGGTTGGTCACTGGTCAGGGCGGCCGTCAGAAGGGATGTTCCTTCGCGCTGATTGCCGATTCCTGACGTCAAATGAGGTTCTTCTCCGCGCCGATGGTTGATGGATGGCGTCAAACTGATTCTGCCTCCATGCTGGCCGCCCCCTGGTCCGATTAACGAATCGGCAGGTATTTCTTGCCGCTGCCGTCTACGGGAACGGGATAGCCCTCATAAGGGACGTGCGGCACGTCCGAGCCGACCCAATTTGGCCAGATAGTCGCTCGGCCGGCCAAGGAAACACCTTGGGAGCCATGCTGTGTTATGTTTGGCTGTGGCCATGAGGTCAGGCGTTGAGATAAGCGCCACTGGAGACACTCATCAGATCTTTACACGATGGGCAATGGCAGAGCCGTCCAGTGTGACATTGTATTCTGCAGGATCTAATCTGCAGGATCTATTCGTCAGGATCTCTCGGTTGAAGGGCACGACAAAAAGAGTCAGTTTTCGATCGATAAAAAAAAACGTATGATCGGACGACGGCTCGATTTGTAGTTTGTAGTTTGAAGTTTGGAGCGTATGCTTGTGTTTTCGTTTTTGACATAAGAGGCTCAATTTGGTTTTTCCAGGTACCTAATTATAGTTTGCAATTGAGGAATACTGGGCGTAGCAATAATAAGTGGGGAAAACAAATTTAATAGGGTGATATGTAGCAATAGTGTTTTTATATTTGGATTCCATAGCTATATAGTGTGCTCTTACTGGACTAAACGCCCGGGTCTAAGCGCACACATACCTGAACATTTGCATCAGAGATCGTGAATATTGCACCACTTCACCTTAAAACAGTACCTACTATTCGGCTTTTGAACCAGAGAGGGAAGGAAAGGAGACCATAATGTTCCGGTGAGGATATTGTTCCAGCTGACAAACCTTCAGGACTCTTTTTCCGACCTCGAATCTGACCCTCGCCCACTTCCGGATCGGTCTATCACTCTCTCAGAAGTGCTGATCCGAGCATAACAGTTCGACTTTTGACTCATGGCCACAGTTGGGCTACGTGCACCGAGAACGTCACCGATAGGATGGCGTACTCCATGACGAGCAACTTCCTTTGTCCTGTGGTAGCCGAACTTCGCTCTTCTAGATATGAAGTCGTGCTTTACTGGTTTAGCTAACGCCTTTAGGCTTAGCTGGTTTCAAGTGGGAGGACGTGCTTTTCTACGTCTCTTTTACCCGTCGATTTACTGCGTTTTGGAAGTAGAGATTCTTTTTTCAAGATGTGAATCGAATGCGTGAAGAACCTGGGATCATGTACATGTGAATTTGAATGGGGGATCCAGATTGGTGTTGAAGAAACAGCTAGTTAAATGTAAGCATAATTATGTTTTGTAAATTGCTGACATTTTTAATCAAGTCATCGCTCGCTGAATTGCGTTGATTTTTCTGTCACGGAGCGTGACGTTTGTGGTGAATAATCTTCGCTAGTTCAAGGAATATGTCGACCGTTATAAATGAGCTAATATGCTAAGTGTTGAACAAAGTGGGCAGCGTTCCTCATAACATACTAGCGCGTTTAATTAATGCAAACTTCAATGATGAAAAAGTTAAAACCGCCAAATCACTTCCCTGAAGATGACATTTGCCGCCAACAAAATCACTTTCATCTGTACCTGACTGTTGTTCCCGTACAAGACGTCAACATATTGATATGAATCATCGACGGATCCGTGACACTCCAGGAGCTGAGAAGCTCAGCACACTTCTATCTGCTCATGAGTCGATGTTTGCATCAGCATCAGCATCAGCTTGACGCTGCCTTTCGCTAGACAGATGCAGACAGATGTACAGTAATGGGATGCAGAGGCGCGTCACACTTAGCAACTCCTCAGCAGCATAAATATTGATTTTCTGAACCGGTCATGCCGAGTTTCAGTTGGAGGGTGCTCAACGATCGCATTCTTGGGATCCGTTTAACAACTTGAGGGTGAGGAGTCTGGCAGGGAGCATACCTGGTACATATCAGAGTGAGGTGCACAGGAGGTGCAGTCACCAGGCACAACAGATACAGGCGATCAGACCAGCTGAAAAAGAAGCTTTGTCTTGAAAGCACGGAGCACAAAGCGGGCCGCCACAGAGTTAGACAAGCTTCACCTACGATAGATCGGTGGCGTATCCAGGATCGTCTGCGTAGCTCGGGGGCCTATCAGCATGAGGTCCGCTGACAGGTATGGGCCCCTCTCCATCAGCGTGAGCCAAAGCCAACCCAGTGGATCTGCACGTCCGGACCGGGGCCCCCATTCGTCGAGTCAGGGACTCTCTTTCACGGCTCAGGACGCCCTCCGTCAGGCTGGAGCTTCAAGGTCTTCAAAAGCTTGGGCCTCTGCTATCACGCAAGGGGCCACTGTGCGGTTTCGGCCCCCATCATCCCAGGGGCCCTTCATACCGGCTCTGGGCCCTCTCTGACGGCCCGGGGTCCTCCCGCAGCTAGTGGTCCTCTCCGTCGGCGCAGGAGCCCTCCTTAGCGATCCAGGGCCTCCTCTGTCAGGTCGGAGACCCTCTTTCAACAGCTTGGCCCCCCTATCAGGCCAGGGACCCTTGTACGGCTTGGGCTCCATCCGTCGGCCCAAGAGCCCCTTCTGACAACCCTAGGTCCTATCCGGCAACTAGAGCCCCTCCATCGTCTCAGGGGCTCTCTTTGACGACCCAGGGCCTTTCCGGCAAGCCGGAAGACATTTTCAAACGCTTAGACCCTGCCCATCAAGTAAGGTGTCCTTTCTTCGGCTTGGGCTCCGTCGACAGCCCAGGTGCCCTTTATATAGGCTCGGGGCCCTCTCCGTCAGCCCGGAGGCCCTTCCAACTATCTGGGGCCCCTCCGTTGATCTAGAAGCCCTTCACGTTAGCCCAGCCAAGGGCCTTCAACATCTTCTTGATGGCACTCTCCATTGACTCGGGGCCCTCTTCATCGGCCCGGAACCTTTTCCATCAGCACGGGGCCCCTTTTGCCGGTCCAGGGCCCTACACGTCGGCCCAGGGGCCTTTACGGGCTCCCTGCAACACCTTGAAGGTCCCCTCCGACCCTACTGAGGGAGTGGACGGCTGCCCCTTCGCCCCTCTGGCCACGCGACTGCGATGGATAGACCTGAGAACAATGTTGAATGGCTGCTTCACAATTGCAACAAAAGACTGCTCGTTTATCAACGTCATGATTGCATCGTCAATCCGCACCGGTCGCATGAAAACCCTGTGCGCACTTCGTGTGAATGACTTCAAACGAAATCGAATACGGGCTTCTTCAGCTCGGTTCGCCTCCAGCATATCTTGCGTATCTGCAGCATGTCAGCATATCCTGGCCAGGAGGTTGGCAGCTGCGGACGCCGTCTCGTGTCATCAATGCAGGCGGTCGTGCGGGAGAGGCCTCGGCCGGCGTGCTGAAGATGCGGGTCAATGATAGCGCGCGCTCTGAATGGCGCGGCTCTCTTGGCGACACGTCTCGGCCGCGCCGCATTTGCACTCGCATTCAATGCGCCACATCGTTATGCTGTTTGGACGGCGCAGGCGACAGCACTTGGCGGCGCTGTGCGACCGACGCAGGCGAAGGTCGCCGCACCGCTGCGTGGATTGGTGCCGCCTGCTGAGGTGATGCCCACCTGGTCGGCCGTTGAAGTCGCCCGTGTGGCCGACGCGATGGTCACTCGCTGGCCGATCGTCAACACACACACACCAGTCATCGACACGAACTCGCCAATGCTGAGTCGCCCCTGTGACCTCCAGTCGCGCCCCATCAACGTTATCCACGTCGCGCCGCCGGGGCGGCCGGGTCACCCTGACGCGGCGCCGACCTCAGAGCCGTTTTTACGACGCCCCGGGCGCGACCTTGCGGGCGGCCGGCTGACAGGCCGGCGACGTGGCGTCTGCTCGGTGCTCCTCATTGTCCGGCGGCCCGCCTGTTTACCAGGTAACCCGGCTGCCGCCGCGCAGGCCGCTAGCGTGCCGGCCTCTCACCGCTATCCACCGACCTGAGGGCTATTGACGGCGGGTCGCATTACCCCAGCCCACGACCCCACCACCCTCGAAGACAGCGCACCAGCCCGGCCATTGTCGGCACATACGTCAGACACCAGTTATCTGTTTGCATCTTTAATGACAGCGGGTTGCATTACATCAGCCCACGATCCCACCGCCCTCGAAGACAGCGCACCGGCCCAGCCATTGTCGGCACATACGTCAGCCACCAGTTCTCTGTTTGCATCCCTGTGGCTGCATCGCGTGCGCTGCCTTTCTTCCGATACGTTCCGCTGTCGTTCTTCATGCATTCTGCATCCGACCTCCTGCAGCGTTTCCATCCTTCATCTTCATAATCTCGCTCCCGTCCGCATTGTATATCATTGCTTGTCGTCTGCCGGTGATGCAATACGTCGGTATTTGGCTTCCGACAGCGTCCGGCAACACTGTCGACGTGTGCTCGCTGTCCGGTCGCTCTACACTCCAGGGTTTGCTGCGGCTGACACGCATTACACAATCTTCTGGTTGTCAGCAAGTATCACAACCTCCAAGGTCATCACGTGTACCGACTTTGCTCGTTTGGGCGCCACCCAGCCCCCCCCCTTTAGGCTTCTGTGCTGCTTCTCCACCTGTGGAATCACGCCGTATTACAGCCGCTTTCTCCACCTCCTGCCTTCTTTGTTGGTGGATTACTTCACCAGCTGATCGAATCACCCGCATTGTCATCACTGTTCCACATACAAACGTTCCATTAGTTTTTTTTTCCGATTTCTATCTCGTGCAGTTCCCAAGCATCTATTGACCGCAGTTAACGGTCGGAGTGCAAGTTTCACGACCTAGCGAAGCGAACAGCTTAGCTGACAGCTGACAGAAGGAAGGCGCACTCTCGCTGCCGTGACGGGTCCCGGTCCTGGCCTCTTCAATTCCTGATAGATCGGTCACGTGTGCTGTGGGTGGTCACGTGACGTGCGGATTTGGTGATGTCATGCTGCTGTAGTACCAGGGAAGCCTGTCTTGTTCGACGTGTTTCAGTTAATGCTTGGCCCTGATCCGATGCACTCTTTTGGAGCCTTACGCTCGAGTATTTGGTTGGGAGTACCGCATGCCACTCAGGTGCTATCGATGCTGTAAGCATACCACAGTTTATCTAATTTCGAACGGTAATATGCATTCAGTTATCACAGGGAGAAGTATCACCATCAGATATAATTCGAGTCATGTCAAAGGCCTGAGAGGCTCCATTTTCCCTGCTCGCCCTGCTGCGTCATTCCCCCTGCTGCGTCATCGCCGCTTTTGACATTTCTCGAAACCTGCAGAAGATTGAATTCTGGTGATTCAGACAAATACTGCAGCCATCGTGAGAGTGTAAATGAACCACGTCACATCTGTCTAGCATGTCCTTACATCGTATGGCAACAGCAGGGAGCAGGTTTCAAAAGAGTAATTCTCCTTTAAACATTTGTTGTTCACAAATGAAGCACATCCCGCATGAGGCTGATTTCCTTTCTTCCGTTGAAAGCAAGTCGGCACCAGCGATTCCCCCTCCCCACATTATTTACATTTATTTGCACTCTTGAGATCACCCTGGCTGCGCTCCTGAGGAATGTGTGCGATCGAGGAAAGTGTTGTGTACTGAAATGATTGCCCTTCATATGCCACACAATTTACATGATACGTGATAGAGTGGTGTGACAAGGGTACAATTATTAGCCTGCCCTACAGTAACTATCAAACTGAACATGGTAATATCGGGGAAATCAGTCTGATATAATTCCGCATGCTGAGGCACATGCAAATCGCTTATTTACAGTGGCGATCCTAATGGCCTCGATCATTCGAGTTCTCCCACCACCATGTTCCTCTCTGCATGGCAGACACTGTGATCTCAGCCGCTGGTGTGACCGTGACCACCAGGGTGGCGCTCGCCGAGCGTGCGCGAGCCGCGGCGAATTCGGCGCGGAGCATCGTGCCGGCCGCGTCACGGGCGCCACAAACGCCACCACCGGGTACGCTGGCGGCATGCGAGGCTCGGCCGCGAGCGAAGTGGGTCAACCGGGTGAGGGGTGAAGGCTGGGGTCGCGCGAGTCGGCGCGCTGGCCGTTACGATGTGTTGCACGGCCAGTTATGAGCGGCGCGTTCACGGCCTCCCGGACAAGCAGCCAAATTAAACTGGAAGACCGTGGAAACTGCCATGATGCCGACGTAATTGACGGTGGCGAGCCAAGGTCTGTGTGCGGAGGTGGAGTGGAGAGATAGGCGGGGTTAGCCGAGATTGGTTCGCAGCCGGGTGCTATCACGGGGCTTCCGCATTGCCGGAAGTATTAAATAAGGTTGATAGAAAATAAAAGGAGCGTCTGTGAACTACATGTCAAAATCTCCACCGCCTACTAATTTGATATAAATACACATCCTGTCCATATGTTGTCAGCTTTAGTCGACTTTTATATCATAAATGTCGCATGACAGTGCACGTAGGTATATTTGGGTGTATTTTCATAAGTTATAAGTATGTAAATAATTATTCAACTAAGCATGTCAATTAAGCCTCACCACACATAATTTTAAAACATGGAAACTTACATTACAGCAATGGAACTGATCATACCGACGTAAAGGTTATGTGGGGAAATCCCTCGTTTTTCATTCTCCTTCGAAAATTGGCCGACCTATCACTTCTTTTCTTCAAATTATCCGATCACCTCTTTGATTTTACTGCGACTCATTTATCTTCATCTTGATCAAATCATATCTATATTTACCTTGCAAATGTGAATCAGACCTGCTCAATAATAACCTTCATCTTATCACACCGTATCTCGGCTCGGAGCAGCTGGCAATGAAATACTGTGGACATCTTCCTCGCCGTAAGTGTTGCATGGCTGAGACGGGCTGCTGGGTGACAGCATCAGAACTAAGAGACATGGGCCGATGCAGGATGGTGCAGATGAAACAGCAGATATAATGGAGCATTGAAAATCAATGTGAAACTCTTTGGAGAACACCATATGGGCATGCTTATTTCTTGATTCTAGAGTATGTCGTTGCTAAATAATAGCTGATTAAAGCTCGTATAACTAAAATGGCTCACTACCACTAGTTTTGAGGTATCTGATGAAATATATTAGTATTACATGGCATGGCATAGCTGGTGTGCTGGTACGGATCAAAGGCAAGTGTCGAAAATTGCGAAGCGTTGATATAATTGGTTCAGCATGAACGAACTCAGCGACCTTCCTATATAGCGGAAGTTTGAATGAACCCAAAAACCACTGGATGCATGTCGTTGCTGTGCGGTGAATCACAAGGAAGAAAGCAGCACCATATATAAGAATATAAGATACCTGAACGTTTGTATCCGACACGAATGACGTCTAGTTCGTCACTTTGGTGAATTCACCGCCCGCTTCCATTAAAATTAATTGTTCGGCTGCCCTCAGACGAAGTATTTTGGCACAACTGAGATTCGTGTCAAGCGTTGGTGCAATTAGTCCGTTGCCCAGTGTTTAGGTCGCATGCCCTCCAAGCTGCTACAAAGCCTTGCCTGGTCAAAGTGCAGCCCACAGGTGGTTAAAGGCATCAGTAAGAGTAACTCCTTTCAGCTCCTTTCTGATTAATCAGCGTCCGCCAACTACGGGCTGATGACGAACACGATCAAGGACCAGCCAATGTGAGACGACCCCACTGCTCGCTCACTAAGTACAGTGCTGAGTGTGCTGTCCATGGCCTGCCAACTGGCCAGGGCTGGCAGCCGTGACGGGGACACGACCATACCGCCACCGGAGAAAACGCCGCCTGACCGCGCCAACCCAGATGTCGATAGAGACTAATGGATGGACAATCTGGCTAATTATGGACCCAGCTAATTTAATCAGGGAAGACTCCAACTAGCTTACCACTAATCGAGGCAGTAAAATAGCGTGGCTTCCGTCTTGGCAAGTTGATGGTGAATAAGCGTGGGAATGCAGAATTGCTTGTATGCTACAAGTGGGCTGTTCACGAATATCACCATCACACGGGATATTATCACCGTCACACCGTCACACGGGATATTATCACCGTCACACCGTCACACGGTGGGAGGGGTGGAGGCGCATGCAGTATCTCGCCAATAAACATTTCACTGAATTTGGTGAGCCCCGATGTAGTCGAAGCCTAATAAGTGCAAAACAAATTGGGACCGTATTTTTGTCATGAGTTCGGAGAAATAGTTCCGTGCGAGAAGTAGTTCTTGCGTTCTCAGCAACTTTCTCCTTTCGTTAAAGGGGATAGAATCACGCAAAATGTTCTCTCCCCCCTCCTCATCGACATATAAGTACCATTGTTGAGCATGTTTTCGGAGCTCGGATTCGCCGTCTTCCAACAAGGAGCATCATTAGAAATACACCAGTTGTGCCCAGTGCCGTCGCGTACCAGGTGACTGGCAGCTTGTACCTTCACCACCAGCACCATCGTTCTCATCTCACCTGTTGCATGCAACGGCGTCCAAATCCTGTGTTTTGCACGGTGCGATGGACGGGCGGCGGGTGAGCCCGCCGAGCAGGGGCGGACCCAAGCATTGTCATGGCAGGACATGGTGTCTGTAGGGGCGCATCGGGCTGAAAAAAATAGAGGGCGTGTACTTGGGCCTTCCCGGAGGGGCACCTATTCCTTCCAAGGGATGCTTGTAGTTGAAAAATTCGAGGGGGTGCACCCGAGACGCTGAAAGGGTGCACTTTCCTCTGAGGGCGCCTCTGGCTGGAAAATTGGAGGGAAGTGCATTCAAGCCTTCCCGGAGGGGTGCCTTTTTTCTGCCGGTGGAACGCCAATTTCCATGGGGGCACATGCCCCCAGTACCCCCCCCATGTGTCCGCCCCTGCCGCCGAAGGAACTATGTGACACACCAAGGCGCCGTCGCCTGGACCAATGCCACATCATATGCCAGTGGTGTTGCCGGTGTCATCTTGTCAGACACTGGTGTCAGAGACGACACGCCTCAGCACGGAGAGGTGGGTGATCGGCACTACACGCACCGCCAACGCTGTATCGATCAGCATCTGCCGCACATTTTGCCGTCAGGTGGGCGCATCGTTCACCCCTCAGCGAAAATGATCCCGCGGCGTTTATCTCTTTCTTCACGTGGTGTGCGCGTGCAGCGAGGACCGTCCGTGCGCGGTGCGTGACACTACCGCGTCGGCGGCTGTTTGCTCACTTGCGTAACGTCAGCCGGGCAGACACGCACCGGCGTGTGCCGGACGGCGGCGACAGGACTCGGCCGCATCCGGAGCCGTGATCGATCTGCGGCACGGCGGCCAGGACGCGACCGTGTGTCTCTCAGGCCGTCAGACCCGGCCGTCAGACCCGGCCGGCCGGCTGTCGGCGGCGCAACGTCGGCGCGGCCCGACCCGTCGTCCAGTTCCGGCCGGCGCCGCCGCTCGGCCGCCGCGTCGTGCTGCCGATCGACGCGGCACGACGAGGCGATCGGCGGCCGCTCCCGAGCGGCCGGTTTTTGCGACTGTAGTGGCGTCTCCAACGCGTCCGACCGATGATTCAAGCGCGCGTGCTTAGGCCGTGCCGGTCGCGGATCTGGCCGCGGCGCAGGCCACAGCCGCCCACAGCCCTATGCGTCAGACGCGGCTGCAGACCGCCGCAGTTTCCCACGCCGATAATTAGGCCGCCTCTGCCGGGCTGTAATGCACCGGTCGACTGCGACATCGAGACGGCATCTGCAGATCCCATGGCCATCGTTGGCAACAATGTGCAGGCGGCAGACTGTCGTGACCAGCACCCTGTTACCGGGCGCAGGCCGTCTCGTATCCACGAGTTTTTAGATGCGAAATTTTACATGACTTGTTTTTTTACCATTTATCCATGAAAACACCGAATTAAAATGTCATCAAGGAGGATTTAATGTATTCGACGATTATGTGATAGATACGGAATGACCAGGTTGCTAACAAGGAAGCATCTGGTTATGCCTTAATTTTCTCTTCGTTTCATCCACCTTAAAATTAACAGATCCCTAAAAAAAATCCCCTGGTTTAAAACTCCCAACATAAGCGAGTGATGGATCATGTGCGCAGGCAAGCTGTTGAAGCTGATATGACAGTTTGAACAACACCAGCCTAGAATACATGTTTTTTATTCGCATCTTCTCCATACTTGAGCTATGGGAAGTTCAATGCTTGGTTACTTACCTTTTGAGTGTGGATAGATCCCATCATACAATCCCTGTCTTATTTATGTTTAACTTCATGCTGCTTGCTTTTTAGAGACCGCAGTCTTGCGATTCCCTCCACAGGTTACACACAATGACATCGATTCCATTTAAGGGAAACAATACAGGCGGGATGGAGACCGGTTTGGTGAGGGTGTGAACTGGATTTCTTTTTTAAGTGTACTGAATATATTTATCTGAAGCTGGCGGTCTTAGACCAATGCTTAGCATTGATGCTCTCTGCTTTGAATATTAGTAGCACTTCTACTCGGTGATAAATCGTATTTCGAATTTTGGGTTGATATGTGGTGACAACAAAGTTGATATATCATGGATGTTGGGATATTCTCGAGGATCGAACGAGTGATGGGCTCGTATGCTGATTCATCTGGAATGGAAGATAATTTTATCGGGGTTCACAAGTAAAAAATCAGATCTTGAATAAAATGAATTGTGACATAGTGGTGACTAGGTGATTTTTGTTTGGCTTTCGATGTGCTTGCCTTCGAGCAGCATGCTCATTTCTCCACAACCGCATACTCCATTTAGACAAGCACTGCGCAGATGGCTTCCAATCATAAATCAAAATCCATTGTGAATGTGCTGTCTGTCGCAATCGATGTTGTGACATTCCCGAATGGCGTAGGTGCAGTTGTGACGCAACAAGTAAATAGGGTATGAGAAGTCACCGCATTAACAAGACTGCTGTCATCCAAGAGATTAACATGGGACCGCGGCATAGGGTTTTTCAGTTCTCTTTTTGTTCCATTTTACAGGGTAATGAAACCCCCAAGTTCACATAATTATCCAGACGGTTGCAAATGTATTGGCCAGTCCAAAAGGCTGATATAATTAGTTTTTTTTTCTCGCAATGAATGAACTGGTTCATACTAGCATTTCCACCACTAAGTTGCTAAGCGGACAATAGGATTTGCTTTGCTAGATTGATCACCCTACAAACTAAATTTAACTGGTTCAGACTGTTTTCAGCGGAATAATTTCCATAATGCGATATTGACTGCCATAATGCGATTTGTAAGCCCATTGCATGCTTCTTGTATCGCAAGCAGACTTCTCTTGAAAACCAACCATTACCTTTGAATAAATATCGGGAGATTTTGCAACATTAAGTGGGAGTGGAGGCGACGTTCAGAGATGTTGTCCCTTAAAACATTTTTCTCAAGGTAATCCCTCACTTTGCGTGACCAACATCTACGTGTGTGATGTCAATGAGATCGAAATCCCATTCCATGCATGCAATACTTCCTCATCTGTTTTCCAGCGTGTGTCGCTGCGCTGTACGTCTGTAGCTGAGACACACGTGGCACCCACGGACGGGGATGATCCACGAACAGTTGGCTGAGTTCCTCACCGGGCTGCAAGGTGCGTCGAAATGCCAGACATAAGGGTTTTGTAACGTGGGGAGGTATCTGAGATGCGTCTTCACATCACGGGCCGAACACGCCCCTCATTGACGTCACACCTTGAATGGCCGAGCCATGGACAGCGTCACGTCTTGAGCTGGTCACACATGATGTGGAACCACGGACTGTCATCCGCGACAGCCATCAGTCGCCGACAGTCGTCAGTGACGTCACGCCACAGGATGAAGCCGACCATCAGTGACGTCACGCCGCAGGCTGAACACGACCATCAGTGACGTCACGCCACAGGATGAAGCCGACCATCAGTGACGTCACGCGGCAGGCTGAACACGACCATTAGTGACGTCACGCCACAGGATGAAGCCGACAATCAGTGACGTCATGCCGCAGGTTGAACACGACCATCAGTGACGTCATGCCGCAGGCTGACCACGACCATCAGTGACGTCACGCGGCAGGCTGACCACGACCATCAGTGACATCACGCGGCAGGCTGACCACGACCACCAGTGACGTCACGCGGCAGGCTGATCACGACCATCAGTGACGTCACGCGGCAGGCTGACCACGACCATCAGTGACATCACGCGGCAGGCTGACCACGACCACCAGTGACGTCACGCGGCAGGCTGATCACGACCATCAGTGACGTCACGCGGCAGGCTGACCACCGGCGACGACTGCGGGGCAGCGGGCCGCGGGCGGTCGCCGGGAGCGGAGGCCGCCGCCGGCCGTCGGCTGAGGTAATCACCGACTGTCCGGCTGCACCTGTCGTCACGCTGTGTTTGCGTGACGGGAATGTGCCGCGTCGGCGGCGGCCGTCACGGTGTCGCAAGCGAGCGTCGCCGCCGGCGGCAGCGTCAGCACGGCCGACGACGTCCCCGGGCGCCGCTGCAGATCCCCCCCCCCCCCATCGGAGCCCACGACTGCTCGCCGTTGGATGCGGACGCAGATGCAGGCGGCTGCCCATCGTCAGGTGGTGGACCCGGCTGCTCACAGACGCACACCGAGGTGCCACCGCTCAGACCCCTCGGAGATGGGCTGCTCACAGGCAAGCGGCAGCCAACACCTCATCGACGGAGAACTTCATTTCATTTTGTTAGGTTAGGCACTTCGGCTTCCTCAGGCCATTTCGTGCCGCGGAAAGAGAAAAATAAAAATTATAGTGCTGGAAAAGTCAGTTTACAAGTCCTGGAGCAGGTTGGTTTGTTGGAGAAAACTGAAAAGTAGTTTGAGGAGAAATGGATGATTATCCCCCAATAGTGTTGGCAGAGAAAACGGAATGTTGTGTATATGGCAATAGTCCGTCAGTATATTTCGAGAGCCGTGGAACTTCAGACAGTGAAGAAGAATATGTGTAACTGTAAGATAGGTGTTGCATAATGGGCATGTAGGTCTGGGTGAAGCCGTGTTGATATATCGATGTGTAAGAAAGGTATGGCCGATGCGTAAACGTGATAATATTTTTTCTTCGTGTCGGTTTTTATATGATGTGGTCCAGATATCGACGACAGGTTTGATGATATGTAATTGTGTATGGTTCGTGTTTTGTGTCCAATTTTGTGTCCAAAAATGTCGAATGCTCTGTTGTATTGATGATTTAATACCTTCAAAATGTGGTGGAATTTCTGTGATGTTTTGGAGGTGTAATGATGCTTTTGCTAATGTGTCGGCTTCTTCGTTCCCTGGGATGCCGCAGTGACTGGGCACCCACAGGAAACGGACCTCCACGCCCATCATGTGAAGTGTTCCTGACGTTTCATAAATAGAAATATGGCAATGATGTGAAAAAGAAAATGACGAAAGAGATTGTAAAACAGATTTGGAGTGCGAACAAATAACGACGCTGCGCATGGGGTGACAGAGAAAACGATTGCGAATGTAACGGAGGGCAATGAGGATAGCATGTAATTCGGCGATGAAGATTGATGTTCCGTCTGGTAGTTGATGTTGCTTTTTGTATGTTCCCGAAACTATGGCATTTCCTGTAAAGTTTGCGTCTTTCGAACCGTCAGTAAAAACAAAAGGAACATGAGAATAACGAGACCGAAATTTGTAAAATTTTTGTTTCGCATATTCTGGACAAAGCTGTGATTTGGGAGTGGTGGTTAAATAAAAAATGTGTCGTTCGGCTATCTGCCACGATGGTGTAGTTGGTGGAGAAAGAGAAGTAATGCGTGGAATAGTGAAATGAAGTTGTTCAGAAAATGTTTTGACTCGAGAAGCTATAGTGAGACCAGTTCGTTTTTCGGCTGGACCTAAATAACCATGATGTAAATTTGGGAGAATTTGTAATGACGCGTGTGTGGGGTGGTCTGCGTGAAATTAAATTTTGGAGGCGTACCTAAGTGTTTGCTGCATTCTACGGAGAGCTAGTGGGGGAATTCCCGATTCGGCTTCTAAAGAAATGATGGGTGAAGTTGTCATTGCACCGAGTGCGATACGGATAAATTTATTTTGAATGGTGTCTAAAATGTGTAAGGAGGATGTGCTAGCACCGGTATATACTACGGATCCATATTCAATTATGGGTAGAACTAAAGATTTGTAAAGTAGTAGTAGTGTATGACGGTCGGCTCCAAGTGATGAAGAAGTGATGCATCGAAATAAATTCAGTCGGTGAAAACATTTGTTCTGTATGTGTTTGATGTGTTTATGCATTGAAAACCTACGGTCAAAAATAATACCAAGAAATTTAAACGAATTTACAAAAGGTATATCATTGCTTCCGAGGTGAAGCGGTGTTTCTGGTATTGGGCGGGCAAAACATTTGCTAAATATCATGGTTGCAGATTTTGTGGCCGACAAAATGAAACCATACTTCAGGGACCATTGATGTATTTTGTCTAGTGTGTTTTGTAGGTGAAATAAACAATGCTCGTAATTTTTTCCGGAACACCAAATTGCGCTGTCATCGGCAAACAAAGAGTATGATACATTATTAGGCATGCCGGTGAAAAGATCGTCAATGATGAGGTTGAATAAAACTGGTGAAATGCAGCTTCCCTGTGCTAGTCCATTTTGAAGAATATGTGGATCGGAGATGGCTGACCGGCACCTGATGTGGAATGGGCAAGTACCGGATAAAAAACCTACTAAATAATGAGCTAAGTGTCCTTTTATACCGAGTTGCTGAATTTTGAACAGTAATGCGGGTTTGAAAACCATATCGTAAGCTTTGCTTATGTCTAAAAATACTGCGACTGTGTGTTCATGTTCTTTGTAGCCTAGGCGGATGTCTGTTTCGTTTCTAATCTAATAAAGTGATCTATGGTGCTGCGTCCTCGCCGACAAGCACATTGAAAGGGAGATAGAAGTGAATTTGTTTCCAGGTGCCAGGTCAGTCTTTTAATAACTATTCGTTCAAAAAGTTTTCCTAAACAACTGGTGAGTGCAATGGGTCGAAAATTACTTGGGTTACTATGGTCTTTGCCCGGTTTTGGAATGGGGATGATGATAGCTTTTTCCATGCTTCAGGAAAGATATGATTCGACCATAATGAATTAAATGTGTCTAAGATGCATTGTTTGGTGTGGTCAGATAGATGTCGAAAGAAGGAATAATGTAATTTGTCAGGCCCTACTGAATTGCTACCGGCGGATGAAATGGCATTCTCCAGTTCAGAAAGATGAAAAGAATCATTGTAGTACTCGGTATTGTCGGAATCAAAGAGGTCGAGATTGGTGTGAAAGGTGTGATGTTCATTTTGTAAGAAATTAGGTCGATAGTTCTCATCGGAGCTATTATGGGCTATGGTATCAGCTATGGTATTTACTATGGTTTGTGGGTCTGTAATGGTGAGATTGTGGATTTTGAGGGCCAGTAGAGATTTAAATGGGAAGCGTCCGGACAAACGTCGGATTACTTGCCATATTTTAGTTAAAGGTATTTGATAAGTGAGCTGCTGTAAATATGACGACCATGAACGTCGCTTAGCATCGCGAATGATGCGGCGGGTTCTCGCACGTTCACGGTTACGGGTGGTTAAATTTTCTTGATTGGGATGTCGTAAATACTTCCTGAATGCTCTTTTTCGAACCGCAATTGCTTGTGAAATTTCTATACACCACCAAGGTACTGGGTTTCGTTTTGTGAAAGGTTTCGTGAGTGGAATTGTGGTGGATGCTGCTTCGAAAAGTGTGTATGTAATTGAGTTGATGTTTTCGACGGGAGAAATGTTGGGGTTGTGTTGAATATAAGAAAGTTCCTGAAATGTTGTCCAATCGGCTTTTGAAATTGTCCAGCGTGGGATAAAACTGGGTGTGCTATCAGTAGCAGTTGAAAAGGTTGGTATTAATTCGATGGGGTAATGATCGCTGTCATGAATATCTGTGTCTATGGTCCAATCGAAATCGTTGGCCAGAGTCGGAGAGCAAATTGTCGAATCTATTGCAGTTTCTGTGTTGTGTCCGAGGTGAAAAAAGTTGGCTCTCCAGTGTTAAATATTACTAAATTGTGTCGGTCTAACATGTGTAGTATAATCCGTCCGCGAGTGTCTGGGTGTGTACATTTTTGTATCCCACGCTGGGCTATGAGCGTTGAAATCGCCGAGTAAGATGAACGGGTTCTTGAAATGTGCTATAAGGTTTTCTAATTCTGTCAAAATATTTGTGTTGTCTGTGTGTGATGGAATATAAATAGAACATACGTCTATACTCCTCCCATGGAAACGTAAAGTACAAGCTACGGCTTGTAAAGATGAATTAAGTGTAATTTGTGTATGTGTAAAATGATTGTTGATGTACAGTGCTGCACCGCCACTGTGATGGGGTCCACGGACCTCATCGTGACGGTACAGTGAGTAATTAGAAAGATTGAAGTTATATGTGTCTGTAGGCAAAAAACCATGTTTCTTGGAGTGCGATGAGAATCGGAGTTAAGATGCTAAAAAGGGCTTTCATTTCTGCCTATTTGGAAATCAAACTACGGCAATTCCATTGTAGAAATATGGACATTGAAAATTAATATTTGTCGGCACCTTTCGGTGCCTGGCGCAGCCACGATTGCAGCTCGGGCAGGCATGTGTGTTGGTTGCGTCCGGCGGCGGTTGATCCGCCTGAACCGTCCGACCGACCGGTGACCTTGGCGGCCGACTCACGTCGGCCGGCCACTGCCGCGGGGGATGCCCGCCGGCTGGGAGTTGGTCCGGTCACGTGTGCGCCGGCCGGCGCTGGACAAGCCGTGTTGGACCGGCGGTCCGCTGGCGGGGAACGAGAATTTGTTCCCGCAGCAGAGTGACTGCGGAGTCTATCACTCCTCCCTGGAGTGGTCCGTTTGTTTGGAGCCGGAGTGGTCTCAGTGTTGAGAGCCAGGGTGGTTTGTGTCGGAGTGGTCTGAGTGTTGGGAGCCAGGGTGGTTTGTGTCGGTGTGGTCAGTGGAGTGAGTTTTTTTTAGTGGAGCTAAACCTGGAATCATGTGTGTTTGCATCGAGGAAGAAATAGTGTTGACGCGACGTGTGGGGGGAGCAACGGTGGCCGCCTGGGCGTAAGTTTTAGTTGATGGAGATGCGGCCTCGACAGACCGTCGGACCTGGGGTATGACACCGCGGTCGTGGCCTTGACAGCGCACACTTCCTTTTCCTTGCGCCAAACTGGACTTTGATTGGATGTGGTGAGGTGATCGGACGTGTTACAGCTGAGGCAGTGGGCAGGCTTGGAGCAGGTGGAATCAGGATGGGGTGTTTCTCCGCATTTAGGGCATCGGGCGGTTTGGCGACACGTCTTACTCCCATGCCCGAAGCGCTGACAATTGAAACAGCGGAGAGGATTTGGAATAAATACGCGGACTTGGAATCGGATGTAGCCGGCGGGGAGGGTCTTGGGAAGAGTTGTAGAGTTGAAAGTAAGGACAAGGAGGCTTGTATCGCGTTTCTGGCCGTCTTTAAATGAGGTAATGCGGTGGACGTGGGTCACCCCCTCCGGCCTGAGCTCCGTCTGGATATCCGCTTCAGTCATGAAGCGGAGCTCCGGCGCGAAGACGGTGCCCTTGGTGGTGTTGCGGTTGGAATGTAGGGTAATGGTGACGGATTTACCACAAAATGTGGTGGTACGGAGGAGGGCTTTGGTCTGGGCTCGGGTTTGGGTTTTAATGACGAGGGTTCCGTTGGTAGGGGCTTCGATGTCGGGATTGGTTAAGGAGCAAATGGCGAGGAGTTGCTTGGTCGGCCAGAAAACGTTAATACGGTGGAAGGAAACGGATTCCTCGACAGGCTTGACTACTATGTAAGAGCCAGCACTGTCGAGGTAGGGTTCAATGGGATCAGGTTGGGATGGCGTGGTCTGGTTAGGGCGTGGGTCTGTGGCGTGGAGAGTGATGGTCTGGTCGGAATTGCGAGGCGAGGTCTTGGTATGAGCGGGGTTCGGTGAGGGACAAAGGGTCCCTCGCATCATGGCGTCGTCCAAAGGAATTGTCCGGCGCGAGTCATCAACGGCGGTATCGAGAGGTGGAACATCATGTGCAGAGTCCGGGTTCGCGCGATGGTCGTCAGGTGTGGTCAGCGGCGGAAATTCCGTCTCGGAGTCCGGTGGCGAGCTGGGGTCAGTATCTTTTTTTGCGTTTTTTCCCCATCGTGGGGAAAAAAGCCCTACCTAGTGTAACTTAAAGAAACGAGACGGACACAGAAGCACAGGGAACAGAAATACGATGGGATGAAACAAATCCACGCGGGGTGACGGGTGTCACCCCAAGAAACGAACGAAAAGAGCGACGGGTGTCGCCCCACGAAAATGAAAAATAAGAACTGCGGCGACGGGCAGTTAATAATGCCAAAACTGGCGGGGCGGAGTAATCAATTGCTCTGGTGATCAATGAGCGGATAGTATTGAATACTCCATGTATGACGGAGAACTTCAAGAGTACGCTGCTTATAGTCGGACAGCGAGCCGCAGCTCGCCTGGCGGGCGTGGGTTCGCAGGTGGTTGCTCGCCGCAGTCGGGGCAGGACCTCGCCACAGTCGGCAGGACCTCACCACAGTCGGCAGGACCTCGCCACAGTCGGGGCAGGACCTCACCACAGTCGGCAGGACCTCACCACAGTCGGCAGATGCGGTCCGCAAATGCGTCAGCGACAGAGAATCGCGTAGGCTCGAAACGAGTAAAAATGAGTCAGGCGAAGTAGACAGAATGTCATGCTGCCAGGTTGGCGCACGGGAACAAGCGAGCAGATCAGCCGGTACTGGCATCTACCTGTGTCCGAGTGATAAGGTGGACTGCATCATTGATTGTCCACGAGTGGTGCCATGACAGTGTTCGCCACCTGCGTTACAATTCTCCATCCGGCGATTGTGTCACAAGTTTATCACAGCCAGCATTTCGAGCCCGTCTGCTTCATTCATGGTGCTGCTATTTCTCGAGACATTTCTGAGATGAGAGGAGACATTTATATGCTATCGATTTCTCCGGAGCATGTCTGTACCAATCTTCAGTGACTGCCAATCGCCATTGGAGCGACGGGCGGTCGTCGCTGGGTCACTGGTCTCTCCTCGGTGACAGACAGGCTCCTCAGGAACAGCCGGTGGTACCCCGGCCAAGCGATTTCCTCCTCTTCGTTTCTCTCTCTCTCTATCTCTCTCTCTCTCTCTCTCTCTCTCTCTCTCTCTCTCTCTCTCTCTCTCTCTCTCTCTCTCTCTCTCTCTCTCTCTCTCTCTCTCTCTCTCTCTCTCTCTCTCTCTCCCTCTCTCTACGTGACGACAGTCGACCCCTCCCCACTGATCTGCGGATTAACCATGCCCCTCCCCGCCTGATTGAGTGTCAGCTCTTCCCTGCGGTGCCGGTGCCGGCCGGTGCCGGCCGCCGCCTGAGTGACTGTCAGCCCAGCTGACATGTGTCCTCCCATCGGTCGGGGGTGCGCCGGAGTCGGACCGGCTGGCGGCTCAGGTCGGCCGCGTCCGCCGCCACCTGCCACCCGCCGCCACCACCTGCAACAACAACCGGACGTCCGCGCGACCTGCCCGCCGCGCCGACCCGCCGTATGCCCGCGCACGTGCCGCCCCCCCCCCCCCCACACACACACCCCACACCGCTGGCGGTGCCCCGGGGGAGGGTGGAGGTTCTGCGCCGACTGGCAACTGTCCCCGCGAAGTGCGTTGGCGCGTCGACCAGGTGCGTCGCGCCGGCGCACGGCGCGCTGCCGCAACAGCGACACGTCTCCGGAGGACCGGCTCGGAGCAGGGCCCACTCCCTGCACGGCTGGCGTATCGGCAGCTGGCCGCCACACGTGCCAATTCGCCGGATGCAAATAATCAGATGACGTGGTGCGTAAGATCGTAACGCCACCCGTCAGTGACGGGTGCGTCATTAGACGCCGCCGCAGGCCGGCTCCATCCCGCCGGCCACGTCTGGCCGACCACCCGTCAACCGACCGTGATTGATCGGGCAAAATCGTTGCGCGCCCGGCTGCAAACGGGCTCCGCGCTCTGCTGCAAAGGCGCTCTCGTCTCCGCCTGTTTATTTGTATTCCTCTCCGCACTCTGTTGTGGTGCACTTTGCAAGCATGTTGGCTGCACTGCATATGCAACATGCCTCTCGGTATCGTCACTTAGCCGCATGACGACTGACGTATTGACAATGTTATCCATCGTGGTTTCAGCCGAATGCAGCGCTGTCGAAAGTTCACGACATTCCCGGACTAGCGCAGCTTATTATTTATTAGTTGGGCTTTAGGGCGCATCGACCATGTTGATCATATAGACTCGCGCAGCTTACGGAGATGTGACTATGTTCCCGCCTCACAGTTTGGTCTGGCCCACATGAGGTTGTCTTCATGCTTGGTTGCACCCTAAATGATGCGATCGTCGTAGCGGCCAGAGGCGTTGGTGGCACCGCGTTACAGTCGGAGCGGCTTCACCTGCTTGGCACATGTGTACACGTTGATTAGTGCTGAAGGTGGTGAGCGCATTACCAAGCCCCGTCTGTCGGCTGCAAGCGCCTAGACTCTGCTGCTCAAACGCCAGGTGTTGTTTTGTCCAGTAGCAGCTTAGGTCACATGCGGTTAGCACTGCCAAAGCACTGATTGTGACATCATTGCGACCATCATCAGTGGCGCAGCCAGGATTTTCTTAGGGGGCGACCAAAAAAATGTAATGGAACAGAGATAGATTTCGGCTTGCGAGGCGCGCCGAAAATTTGCGGTTTTGCGTGGTGAAAATCTCAAAAGGTCTTGTTTGATCTAGTGTATTTTCGGTTGCTAAGGGGAGCGCCCCCCCCCTCTTGGCTGCGCCTCTGGCCATCATCGTATATTCAGGACGTCAGGAACAATCGCACCACCACAAATCTATGAATTCACGAACTGTCCCATCACATATCGTGACAGGAGTGTTAGGACTTCAGTGGATTGGTGGTGATTCACCGCTAGCCTATGACGTCACGAAAATCCTCATCACCACCCTTGTATGACATCACGAACGCCTCATCACCACCCTTCCATGGCGGTGTGAACCTCCCACTGCCGTCAACCATGACGTCACAATCGTTCCACTACCGCCAACCGCGATGTCACAACAGCATCCCATTACCGCCGTCAATGACGTCAGGCAGGTACAGCGGTTGTCGGTGGCGGCGGGGCACGGGCACATACCCTGCATGCAGCAGCAGCATTGTTTGCCGAATGGTTCGGCGTGGCGTCTGCTGGCCTTGGTCCGTCCGTCGTCAGCCAGCCGTCAGCCAGCCGTCAGCCAGCCGCGCGGCTCGCTGTCGCCGCCACGGCGGTGTTTTGCTCTCGTTTCACGGCCGCGCCGCAGCCGACACGTCACCGTCGGCCGTCGCGCTGGGGCTGGCGCCGCTTCTGAAGTGGCCGGCTGTTTACCCGACGGCGGGAATTCGACACTGGATGAGCACGGGGCGGGCCGACGGGCGCAGTGCACCCACGGGGCCTCCCGTGCGCTGCAGGGTTGTGATGCAATCGACGGCCGTTTGCCCTGCTTGTCGATTGAAATATTGACCGGCATGGGTGCACATGTTGAACACCAGTGGAACGAGGAAGCGCGGAGACGGTTAGAACGGTGTGTGTGTGTGTGTGTGTGTGTGTGTGTGTGTGTGTGAGTGTGCTTCCCCTCCACCAGTTAAGAACCTGTTGTAATCGAAAAGCATCAGTGCTCCTTCTATATGTGTCCAGTTGATGTTAACATCTTGCTTCTCTCTCATTCGCGCCATATTATCGCTGCAAAGAGAATGACCAGACCACATTCATAAAAAGAGCGTTCAGTCTACGACAAATGACAAAAAAAGAACGTTTTGCTCCGTAAATATACACAACAGCACTAAGTTTTGAAGTGGCAAGTACAATTGATGCTGGCATTGAATGAATTCTAGAAAGCCGTCACGCACAGAAATCCTCAAATTGCCGAACTTGTGGAGACCCCAGTCGGACCTGCGTGGGTCACCGGCACCCACCTCAATCGCAGATCTGCCCGGGCACTGCTGTACGTCTCTCGGCGCTCCCAAAGCGGACCGTGGCGCCCTTATTCCCGGGCGACCTTGTACACTGATCAATAATTCATAGCTTGGACCTGATTGCTAGTCATGGGGTCAGGCACCACGTGACCGCGGCCGGGCGGCTTGTTCTCGTCTTCGGCGGCGGGCGCCGGAGCTTCCAGTGAGTCATGCGGGCCAAGTCGAGTGGCGCGCGTGTGGGCGACCGGAGCGGAAGTGCCAACGCATCATTGTGCACGTGCGCTGATTAGGTGCGCTTGATCAGCGCCGCCTTCGAGACTGAATGCACGCTTATTGCGGGGTGGGGACAGCCGGCGGCGCCCCCTCCCCCTCCCCTCTCCTATCGAGATGTTCAGTGCTGGATCGGCCGGCGAGAGGAAAAGGTGTGACGTCACTTTGTCGGCGCTACTGACGTAGGTCATTGGCTCAGCGTCAGGGACGTCAGCGTGCCGGGTATACGCAGTGGCGTACCGAAGGTTAGGGGAAATGGGGAAATTACCCCTGAGAGATCGTGGGCCACCAAGAATCGCCCCTCTCCAAATCGTGTCGGGCTCTAAAAAATCTTCATTGGGATACGATAAAAAATGAGCAGGGGTGAGGAGGTTGAAATACGGTGATATAGAAACGATGGTTGTAGATTGGACCCCCTTTCAGGAAAATTACGTTGGCCATTAATTATTTCAATTTAAAATGGGCCCCTTTGAAATAAAATTGGTCGAAATCCGGTAACTTCAAAAATGTGGGGTAGGTGGGCTCCTCCAAATCCCTCCCCCCACCCCCAGCACCACCACCCCCAGCACCACCATCTGACGCAAATCACAGGCAAGCCACTAGTTATATATAATGCATCGTGGTGCACTCTGTCCATCGGTACA